>JAQQAC010011087.1:1399891-1522862 GCA_029783875.1 Phataginus tricuspis | reverse complement strand
GGCCACATGGACACTGATGTCATTAGGGTTCCTCCAGGCTGGGGCTCCGATCCTCTTACACACCAGGCCCCCCTTTTAATAATAAAAAAATTCAAGTGAATCAGAGGATTTTTAACTGCCATATCCAATCTGTACTGTTATAAAGAATTATGTCTTAGGGTAAAGTTAAATTTGTTTTTTGAAAGTGTTCCCTCTTCTTTCCTGAAATATTTCTATAGGTACATGAAACTCCCACCCATAGTATATTCTTTATGTAAGTGCTTTGACATGACTGCATCTGTCAGATTACTTCACCCAATGAAGAAAATATATTTGGATTAAAGAGGGACAAGGCGCTCAGATGCCTTAGAAGGCAAAGACGTGCAGGGAAATGAAGGGCAGAGGCGGAGGGGACTTTCATTAAATCCAGTGTTAGGATTAGTGTAAATAGACTTCTTTCTATGTGATAAGAAAAAGGGAAACAATATTAATTGAAGTTTGGCTAGCACGCCAAGACAAATGGAGAAAATAAGGCAGCGTGACTGGGCCCTCTTTGTAAGCATAGCGTCCAGAGAGTTCCCTCGCTGTGGCAGAGGACAGGGCAGAGATGAAATAGTCCCGGAAATGCATCTCCTGTCTTGAAATTTCAGCACCTACCAAGGCCCACAGCCAGGCCCAGAGACCCCGGAGCTTGTACCCCTGGTGAAGAGATAAGTCATGGCGTATGGGATGGAAAAGAAAAAATGATAACACGGAGGTTTTAAAAAAGTTGTGCAGTCAGCTGAAAACCCTATCATAGTAAAAACAAAAAATGACAGGGAACCTTCCAAATAGTTTTGTAATGTGTAGTTTGAGAACACATATTTCTTATCGTTAGGCTACAGTAAAATTTAAAATTGCATTGAAAAGAAATAATTTTGGATATTTTCAGAAAATTCATTAATGAAATTTAGTGACATTTCTGCATTTCATGTATCTCCACTAATTTAATTCAGTTTGGTTCTAAGTCTATTATAAGGTGTATGCAACAAGTGACTGCTTTTACAATGACTACAGGGGTGGCTCCAGCCCTTTTGGGGTCAGAAATGCTAGGGTAGGTATGTGTTAGATACCCATTAAAAAAGAAATTGGTTAATAATGTCAAGACAGAATTTTTCTTCCATTTAAGCTCTCTCTCCATAAGAATTGTCTCCTGAATTACTGGGTTTTCACAGGGTGTCTTGTAAAAACTTTTCCTTATTAAAATATTGAAATTTTGATTATATTTGTGCTATTTAGCCTGGTGGGACATTTTAAAGCCTGGAGGGATGTACGCAACTCTCCCTTGTGCCTTGCTGTGCAGGACCTTCATGTCCATGGCAAGATTCAAGCATCCTTGCCCCCTTCCCCAGAGGCCAGTAGTGTTCACAATCCTTGTGACAATAAAAACACTGCCTTCCACTTCCAAAATGCTCCCCTCAGGGATGGTGTCATCCAGGTAAGAATCCTGGATTCACACAGTAAAGGAAAACTCAGGTGGGCTGTTCTGTCCTGCTTTAACTGAGTCTCTACTATATTGAAAAGAAATGAAAGTCCGGAAGGGTGAAGTGACTTGCCCCGGGTCAGTCCCCCAGTTGGCAAGCCCTTGGCTTTTGCAACTCCAGCGTCCTCATTTGTAAAATGGCTGGGAAGCAATCACTATGTATTTATGGAATGAGTGAATAAAGAAATGAGCAGACTGGGAAAATTGTCTGGAAGGCTTTCTTCACTCCAGTACCCAATCCAGTAGGCTTCTGGAATGCATAAAATCAAAATGAATTTTTAAATTTACAGTGTCTGACAGATCGTAGAATAAGAAATCTTCCTTCATGAACAGGTTATAGGAATTAAACAAGGTCCACACATCAAAAGTACTCAGCACCTAATATTTCCATCCTTTCCTGCATACTTCACCCCATCCTTGCCCTCCAAGGTCAAGGTAAAAACTCACCTTAGTAAAAAAAAATCCTTTACTTGACTATAGCATTTACCAGATCACAAAAGCACTTCTATATAAACATTCTCACTTGATTTTCATGTATTCAAAGAGACGGTTCTGAGCATCCACTAGATATCCAGAAACACCAGCTCAGGGAAGAAGGCAGTTCCCTGCTTCTCACCTCCACTCAGATTCTCACATTTCCTCCCTCCACTCTCTAAGAAGTCTACTTAATTTGCACGGGAAGCAAGTCTTCCCTAAGCCCTGCTCTGCACTATCTGGCTTTATGTTTAAGATTACACTTCAACCAGCTCTGCTGGATTTATTTCCCTTCAAGCTTGCATTTGGCTCTTAAAGGAGCTTTCCTCTTCCTCCCTGAAAATACCTTAAATATCATCCTTGAATGCCCTTCTCTAAAGGGTTTACTGAGCACATTCTCATCCAGCCTCCTCCCCTCAGGGTGGCAGGTGGGAGCTGCAGGGAATGGGCCATTCTGTGGACATAAGCTCCCTACTCGGTCAGCTCAAGGCCTGATCTCAGATGCCTCAGACAGGGTCCAGCAGACACAATGTGTGCTTAGAAAACCTGTTGATAGACAAAAGGAGGGAAAAAAGGCATTAAAGACAGGCTTTCTAGCTGGTCATCCTTTTCGCTTATGTTATGTACGAACATATGTATGAATTTCATGTACGTTATCTGCCTTCCAAAAGCCACCAAAACTGAACTTTTAAATAGAACCTTTGTGTTTTAGATTAAGTGGGTTTTAAATATTCTTTGAAGGGAGTGCAATGGATAAACCTTTAAGAAATCTTCAGCCCTTTGAGGAATTAACTCTTGGAAACGGATGGGTTTTTAGGGCAGGCTACCCTAAAATATGCCACTTTGATGTGTTGATTATTTTTAATTAAAGTTTCTTAAGAAACAGCTTAAGATGCAAGGAGGATGCTCTGAGCCTCCTTTGTCCCCCTGAAAGCAGGAAATAAATGCTTCATGTGAAGGCTACCTTCCCTGCACCTGGGAGCTGGAGGACATCCTTACCATCAGAGAGAGGGGGTTTAAGGTCAAGAAGTCTGTATGGACAAACCTTGTTACTTCCTTATTCATTTGCTTGCCCAAGCCAAACCCCTTTATCAATTATTCACAAAAAATTGTTTCTCTGTTTAAAAGACATCAGAGCTTCTGTGTTTGGTCAGTTCAGAGTCCCATATTTTTAGGAGCTCCCATATGTACAAAATTAAATTTGTCTTTCTCCTGTTTATCTGTCTTATGTCAATTTAATTATTAGATCACAAAGAAGCTAGAAGGTGAGAAAGGAAAAATTTTCCTCCCCTACAAAACCATTTATTTAAAAAGGGAAAGAAACTCCTGATGAATTAACAGATCCAGACCATGATTATCCATGTCTGCTCCAAAAAGAGACAAAGCCTTGCAAAAAGAAGAAAATAAAAGATTAAACCTCCTACCGATTCACCTCGACTGGATCCAGGGGGCAAGGAACAGGAACACGCGGGGGACAGAGGAACGAGTGAAACGACGCCTGGAGGCTGCAGCCCGCCAGTACAGACTGGGAGAAATGTGATAAGGCAAATGAGCATGTTTCCTCAATAACAACAAAAAAATTGCCTTTAAAAACTGAGAGAGAAAAAGATGGAGGGGAGGACCTTCAAAGGAGTTTAGGAGAACACATAAACCAAGGTATGATTGCTGCCATATTTTGATCCCATTCAAGCGTGTATTTTCAAGGGGGGACTCACCCCTAAAGGAGCTTCTCTGGGGAAAATCTTAGCTATTATAATACTGTGTGGCCCTCTCAAATGCCCCAGTACATTAAAAAATATACAGCATATCTGTAGTATTAAAATGTCATGGAACAGAGCAGGGAGGGTTGTATTGGAGAAAAAATGTCTTAAATAGCTCCTTAGGGGTCCAGAATAAAAAGAGGTTTGAAAACACTGAATTAGAACTTGCAAATGATAAAAAATGTATGTGTGAGGCAACCAGGGACACACTGAATTTTTACTGGGTATCTGATGAAATATTTTTTAGGTATGACAGTGGTATTATGGTGACATTTTTAAGGAGTCTTTACCTTTCAGAGATAACTACTGACATATTTGTAGAGAGTCAGTGAGAGACAAAGACAGAGAGAGCCAGAGATAAAAGGGAAGAGATGTAATAGGTTTCCTTCTGTGTTGCGGGATCCATCGTTCTTAGACCGTGACCGCTAACTAGTGCTCCATGGGTCAAACTCAGCCCATGGTCATGTTTTGTTTGACCCTTATGGTGTTTTAAAACTGGTTAAGCCAACACTTTCAAATGAGAGATTTCACTTTATGCTCCCCATTTCCAGCCTCCCTTGCAAAATCAGACTCTCTGAACTTGGACCTGAGCCCTTAAAAGTGACTCCCTTCTTCTGGCCACCGTAGCCACTCCTGGTCATACTGGTAATGCCCACACTCACATTCTGTTCTGCTTCCTGCCTTTTTCTTTCCTGCCAGCCTTTGGCGTGTGGAAATGATGCCATTAGCAATGGTCACCAGTCCTTGCCCAACTGTGAACTAGGCGGAGTTTGGCCACATTATCTCATTGAACCCTCCAAACCCTTCCCTGGTTTGGAGATAGGTCCTGTGATCACTTCTATTTTATAAATGACAACACTGAGGCTCAGAAAGGTTCAGTGGCTTATTCAAGGCCACACGGGCATTGGGAATTTAAGCTTGTTCCTTCTGATTCCAAAGTTGTGTTGCACGTCAAACCAGCGGCTGCTGCCTCTTTCATGTGACCAAAACCTACAGGCTCAGTCCCCAGACCCTTGGGCAGTCCTGACCTGAAGGGCGGAGGCAGAAGCCACTCCAGTTGCCCCAGGAACCTTGCCTCAGCCTGGTTGGTTCCCTGGCAGGGGTGCACCTACCATATTTGACACCCAGAGGGGTCATTTTTACAGCATCCCCTTCTCTATGCAGGGTGGGTATTAAATTATAATAATCTGAAATAAAATATTCTCAGGTGAAATTGATATATTTTGCTTATCAGTGAAGCAAAATATTACACCTCACAGTTTGTATTTTGTTGCACTGTTTTAAATTTCAAACATAAATAAAATCCCCTGGTAGTCACGTAGAATGACAGAATTGAAAGAACTCAAGTTCAGTGTCTTCATCTTTGCAGTTACTGTTCTTTCACTTATTTCAAATCTACTGTTCAAACACAGGAATGTACAGCATTACAGACCTCTCCCAAAGCAAACTATTCTATACCATTATGAGCTTACTCTCGAAACAAGAGCTCAGAGCTGAGCGTAAGTGTATCATGGTCGAGTGTATGACAGGGAGTTCTCAGAATAAATTTCCATGTAGAATAATATTTTTTAAAGCATAGGTAATAAAAATGTGCTAATTTGAAGCTGACATGTATATTATTAAAACTTTCAACAATGACCATAACAATTGCTTAGAATTTACAGCAACCAAAGCTTTTTTCAGGGAGGAATATTTTATCACTAACATTGTTCAAAATTTCAGGGACAGGTGATAATAAAAAACAAACTGACTTTTAGTTCCTTTTGTTATTGCTAAAGTCTCAGACAATGGACCCCTTCCTGCCTCCCTGGCCATGGTTGAGTCCTCAGTCCCTCTGGAACATCCTTCCCTGGGCCCAGAAGGGCCCCGATGTGGGCTGCCCACCGGAGCAACAGAGTGCAGGAATGCCCAAAATTTGGTATCAGATGACTAGCTGGAGCCCGAGATCCATCACTTTACTTCTTTAAGCCTCAGTTTCCTTAACTGCTACGCAAGGTCAGGCAAACAAAACAGGGGCGTTTGGAGAAGCAAATGAGATTATACATACCAAATTGTATAACAAATTATAAACCATGAGGTGGGATACAAACCCAGTCAATATTTTCAATGGACAAGCATTCCAGAAGATGCTGGCACAATTTGAAGGTGGACAGGAGCTGTTTATTGAGTACTCACTATGCATCTGTGAACTGTTTTTTACAATACCAGCCGCCAGTTCTGACACCAACTCTCTGAATATCAATGGGGCCTGCAATTCAATTCAGTTCTGACACTGACGGCGCAGAGCTCGTGTAGGTCTACAGGCTGGGGCTCAGTCCCCCAGACCGCCCCCCTCAAGATGCCACCCACAAGCTCCATGTCGCCACCTACACCTCTGACCAACCCGCTGTGAATTCAGGAGCCCACAGCCTCCTCCTCGGCTTGAGAATTCACTAGAACGGCCCACAGAACTCAGGAAAGTGCTTTAGTACTGCTAGCACTTCATCATAAAGGCTACAACTCAGGAGCCGGCAGATGGAAGAGATGTCTGGGTCAGGGCGTGGGGACAAGGTTCAGGGGGCTTCCACACCCTCTGTGGGTGCACCCTCCCAGCACCTCGATCAGTTCACCAACCCAGAAGCTCTCTGAAACCCATCATTTGAGGTTTTTATGGAAGTTTCATTACAGAGGCATGAATTGATCAAATCATTGGCCATCAATAATTAACTCAATCTCCGGCCCCCTCAACTCTCCCCAAAGGTTGGGGTGGAGCTGAAAGTTCCAACCTTTTGATCATGCCTTGGTCTTTCTAGCAACCAGCCCCCCAACCCTGAAGCTATCTGGGGGCTCTGCGTTTTAGGAGCTCTGTATGAGAAACCAGACACAAAACCCAAACATATAATTGTATAATTTGTCGCTTTGCATATATTATCTTACTTAATGTCTTCCTCATCATAATTCTGTGAGATCAGTGCTGTCATCTGCATTTAAATGATTAGGAAACTGAGGCTCAGAGAGGTTAGTGCACTTGCCAAAGTCATCACAACTAAGCCAGGGTTCCAACCCAGGCTTTGGACATTCCAGAGCCTCCCAGTTGCAAACGGATGGCTTCACCCTACTCTGCACATAGTGAGAAGAAACACGTCTCCTCTGGGCATCACCCTGAAGCCAGGCCACAGGAATCTGCCCCACTGATGGAACTGGGGCTATTGACCCTGGGGGAGAAATTGTCAGGAAGCTGACCTGAGGGCCAAGGAGGTAAGATAGGGTGAGAGCTTGGTCTTGCTTTTCATAAGGACTTTTTAGTAACTGAATGAAAGAGGAATCTAAGTGATCTTATGCCTTGGGACCAGGCAACTGGGCAGCTTCTAGATCAAGTAAGAAGATGCTTTGGGAGTCCAGCTGACAAAGGACCAGGGAGATAGTACAAATGCTCAGCCCTGGATGAGACAAAGCAGCAGGACAGATATGCATCCCTATTTTAGATTTTGCATACTAAAGCTGAGAGAGGTGAAATGACTTGCCCAAGGTCATGCAGCCCCCAATTGCCAGACTCAGGCACTAGCCCCCAGTCTGTATGGCTGCCTGGTCTGTGCGTGTCCACAGTGTGTGGCCACCCCAGGAGCGGCACAAGGCGCCAGGGTTTGGATATCTTCCTTGGAAGCCACACACTCCTGTCTCCCAGCAGAAAACTCTTGCAAGAATGATGATCCTGCAGACTCTGCCTACGACTTTTTCTATTCTGGGTGCAGGGCGTGCAATTAGCATAAATCTGAATAAATTTCTCCTTTTTAACAGGAAATAGAAATACATGAGAAAAGAGATTAAAAAGCTCATGTTAACTAGTGAGACTGTGTACCATCCTTCTTTAGATTCTACCTCATGTCTTCCCTTCTGCTTAGGAAGCCCACCCTTCTCTCGGCCATCTGATGGACTCTTCATCCTTCAAGGCCCAGCTCAGGGGATGTCTTCTGCAGACTTACCGTGGTGATCATTTTGCAATTACACAAATATTGAATTATCATGTTGTGCACCTGATATAACTAATATGATGTTTTGTGTCAATTACTGCTCAATAAGAAAAGAAAGAAAAACTCATATAATACCAGAAAGAGCAAAGAGAAAAAAATCTGACCACCCAGAGACAACACCGTTAAAATATTAGGTAACATCCTTTTTCAGCAATATTTAATTTTTAGCAAGGTGAATGCTACACCTCACTTTCCTCATCTGTGCTGAGGAAGGTAGCCGAGTGTAGAGAAATGAAACAGCCCTGAGGTCATGCAAACTAGTCTTCCATACCAGCTCTTGTCACCTGCTGGTGTGTGACCTTAGGTCAGTAACTTCCCTTCTTGAAGCTCAGCTGCATTTTTGGTGTGTGAAGGGATTATTTATTTATTTATATAACACCTGATATAATTCACACATCATACAATTCATCCTGAAGATGTATGCTTCGGTGGCTTTCAGTGTACTCACAGAATTTTGCATCCATCACCATAATCAATTTTAGAACATTTTCGCTACATCAAAAGGAACCCCCATTCCTTAGCCATCAAGCCCGATCCCCCCCGAACCCTAGCAACCACTGATGTACTTTCTGTCTCTGTAGATTTGCCTGTTTGGGACATTTCATATAAATGGAATCATATAATAGGTGGCCTTTTATGACTGGATTTTTCCTAAGCAAAATGTTGTCAAGGTTCATACACTTTGTATGAGGGGACTTTCTTAAGAAAATTATGATCTGGACCTTTTCACATGCCAAGCCCCTCCCAGGGCAGCACTGGCTTTGCCTTCTCGGATTCTCTTTGCTGCCCTTCCCCAGCCTTCACTGGACAGCTTCACCGGGCTGGCACGTAGGCTGTTGTGACGCAGGCTTTGGAGAAAGGCCGAAGGAGAGAGAGCGACTGCAAGATGGTGGAGGGCACGTCCGTCCCTGTGACACAGAGAGAGGGTGACCGTGCCAAGCTTGAGGCAGCTGTGGGCTTGGAAAGGATGCAGGGAAAATGCGGGTGAGCACGCATGCCAGGCTTATGAACTGGATCTGCTTCGATGTTCTGTCTGTAAGACTCAGCACACCTTTGTCTATTAGTTTTGGCACAGGGCTGTGCTTCCCTGTTTGCAGAGACAGAGATGGTCTGGAATCCAGAGGCCTCACTGGCGACCTGACCAAGGCTCCTGCCCAGAGGGGAGCGATCGGGGCTGGCAACAGTAACCCGTGAACAGCAGAGGCGAGGCGCCTTACCCTCTTTCTCCCTCAGCCTTGGCAACACACCCATGAGGCAGGCACATTTTACTGATGGGAAAACTGAGACTTCTTAAGTGAGGACACAAGGAATTGCTGGGAAGGATGCTCACTGCCTGCTTACCTGCTTACCTTGTAGAGTCTGCCCACAAACTGGGCCTCAGCGGGTAGCAGCCATCCCGGTCCCCAGAAAATACTCCAGCAGGCCCACCCTGTCTTCCAGTGGCCTGACTTGTGGCCCAACTCTTAGCTCTGGGGTCAAAGGGTTTCAAGCCATACTAAGGTCACTTTATATTTTAATGTCTTTCTTTGGCTTTTAAAATAACCCAGAAGTATAAAGCTCTTAGAAGAAAACACAGGGAAAAAGCTTTATGACATTGGATTTGGCCGTGATTCCTTCAGTCTGACACCAAATGCATAGACGACAAAACCAGAGTCGACAAGTGGGACGACATGAGAGTGAACAGCGGTGCCTGAAGGGACACGACGAGCAGAGTGAGGGGCACCTATAGAAGAGAAAATCATTTCAGATTATGTATCTTATAAGGGTTAATATCCAGAATATATAGAGAACTCCTGCAACTCATAACAGAAAAACAAACAGCTTAATTAATAAATGGACAAAGGACTTGAGCAGACATTTCTCCAAAGAAGATATGCAAATGGCCAACAAAAACATGAAGAGATGCTCAATGTCACTAATGATTAAGGAAATGCAAATCAAGACAACAACGAGACAGCACCTCACACCCATCAGGATGACTACTGCCAATAAACAAGCAAATAAACAGAAAGAAAGTGCTGGCAGACATGTGGGGAAACTGGAATTCTTGTGCACCGTTGGTGGGGATGTAAAATGGTGCCCTTGCTGTGGAAAACAGTATGGTGGTTCCTCAAATAATTACAAATAGAATTACTATATGAGCCAATAGATTATTATATGATCCACTTCTGTGTAAATATCTACAAGAATTGAAAACAGAAATATTTGTACAGCTGTGTTCATAGCAGTATTACAGTATTACAGCAGTATTAACACAGTATTACAGTATTACAGCAGTATATACAATAGCCAAAAGGTGGAAGCAACTCAAATGTCCACTGATGGATGAATGGATAAATAAAACGTGGTATTGGTAGCCAATGGGATATTATTCAGCCTTAAAAAGGAAGAAATTCTGACACATGCTGTGGGGAACTACCTTTGAATTAAATCTCAGCCATGCCAAAGATGGCCACTGAGAACTCAGCCGCGCAGCAGAAGTGGCCGCTGAAGGCCCCCTGGGGTTCAGCTGCGCCCACTCTGGTCTGCTTCTTACGTCAGAGACAGCTGCGCATGCGCACAACTCTGTGCGTGATTGGAAAATTGAAAGTCGCCTTATTAGCATAGGTGTAACCAATCAGGAGAGACTTCACCCTATATATTCCATGCCCTAAGCCCCAATAAACGAGTTTTCTAATTCGACTGAACTCCCTGTCGTGTCTGATTGTCTCCGGCGAACGAGCTGCGGCGAGCGCCGGAGGCTGTGGAACGGGCGGACAGTCGGCTCTTACCTCCCTTGCTCCGCCTGTCGGGGCGCGCCTCTCTCTCCCTTCCTTTCCCTCCGCTGGCTCAGAGGGTTACAGAAAGAGCTTGCAACAGAAAGAGCTTGTAACAAAAAGGGCTGTAGTCCTGACGGTGAGCAGGACCGGCGGGAGAGAGGCTAGAAACCCCAACAACATGCTACAACTTCAATGAACCTTGAAAACATTATGATAATTGAAATAAGCGAGTCACAAAAAGACTTCATTATTCCATATTTATATGACATAGAGTAGTCGAAGTAGTAGAGACAGAAGGTAGAAGGGTGGATAACAGGAGCTGGGGAAGGAAGGGTTCAAAGAGGGGAACTAGGTCTCCCAAGATCACTACAGCACCGTCGGACTCGTGCTGTCACCGCTGCCTGATGGTGTCCTCCAGAGGGCGCATCATGTGCGTCTTTATATTGATGGTACCAAGCACAGGGGAGGCTTGGCACAGAAAACCCTGGTTGAATATTGAAATTAATTATGGTTATAAGTTTTGCTTAAGTGTTGCCGGTTCACTTGATACATGGAGGAGGAACAGAGGGAAATTTCAGGAAGGAATCACTTTGAACATCCCAGCCGGTGGCCGCTGTAATAGAAAGAACACGGGCTTTCCATGGAGTCAAAGATTGCTCACTGGAAATCTATGGGATCTTCAGCAAATCATTTAGCCGCATTCAGACTCAGTTTCCTTCCCTAGAAAAGTTAGGATAAAATTCCCAGCCTCACGGACCATGGATTAACTCAACTGATGGACATAAAGTTAGTAGTTGGCAATTTTTTTTCTGCAAAAGGCCAGACAATAAATGTCTTCAGATCTGTGGTCCACAGGGTCTCTAACTCCTTTGTGGTGGTAGTAATGGTGACGGTGATAATAGATGTTTATGATAATGGTGGTGGCGATGTGGTGATGCTGACCATGGTTTCATAAGGAGAGTGCAGGGAGTGACTGCATGACCCCAATGGACGGGCTCCGGGACAAGATAAGAACATAAGTCTCCATTGCCACAGCGAAGAAGACATACCCAACAGAGTGGATCCGGCATCTCTGGGTGAGGACGCTGACACGCTGAATCCCTTTTTCTAGGCTGTTTGCACACAACCCTTCTGTTCAAAGTCTTCCTCCAGATGGATAGTTGTGGCACTATGTATCTCCAAGGCTCTGACACTAACTGGGTGTCCTAGAATTAGCATCAGATTCCACAGGTTTAAAAGCTCAGTCGTCCAACAAGCCACCCCTACTTCAGATTCCATCCCCAAGCCTCAAGAGCCCCCTGCACTTCGGACCAGCTGACTGTGAGTCTATAGGTTCCCATAACCCCCTGTTTGATAATTCTCTCAAATAACTTACAGAACTCACTGAAAAGACTATACTTATTACAGTTTTAATACAAATTACACTGTTCAGCACCAGCCAAGTGAAGAACAAGGTCTGAAGAAGGGGGTGCAGAGCTTTTATGTCCTCGGTGGAATCCCAGCACCCTATCAGTGTGTTCAGCAGTCAGGAAGCTCTACAAGCCACAATGTAAGGATTTCTCCTGCGGCTTCATTATTAGGCATGTCTAAATAAGTCATGGGCTACATAATTAAATTCAATCTCTAAACTCCTCCCCTCCCTGGATGTCAGGCTGAAGTTCCAGCCCTCTAATCACACACTCGGTCCTCTGGTGGCCAGCCCCCAGCCTAAAGCTCTTTAGGGGTCCACGTTTAGTGACACTCCTTTCACTCAGGAAATTCTAAGTTTTTGGAACTCTGGACCTAACCACACCTCCCTTAGAATGCCTCCCTCCTCCCCTTACCAAAGGCTTTATTGAATTTCCAGGCTCTGAACTTACTGTTTTCAACCTGAGAGACATGTTGTCCCTGGAAATGACCTCTGCATGGGGCTGATCTCATCATTCAGCCATATATGGATGCATTCTGCTCACCTTTGGGTACCCATGGACCTTCGTTAAATCTCCTTTTCACCTGTCTCCTGACCCCACTTTCTAGATGAAGGCTCGGTCCTGTCACTTACTTACCTCAGCTTGTGGGTCTGCCCCAGTTCTGTCTCCCCAGCCACTACCCGAGCCTTCTGACTGTGCTTCCTTGTCTCTCCCCAACTTCAGATCCTGAACTCGCCTCGCCTAGAATTCTGGCTTGAAATGAGTCCTCAAAAGACAAAAGTCCAACTGCCAATGGCACATTCCCAGCTCTGCCATTTCCTAGTTGTATGACCTTGAACTAGTTACTTCAAGTCCAGAAGGTTATGTTGCCTCATCTGGAAGAGAAAAATTATCTTCCATCAGTCGGTTTTGGCTAGGCTTTGCTGCAGCAACAAATATGTCCTAACGTAACAGGTTCATTGTCATTCACACCCTCACACACAGCGCCGCTCTGCCCTGTAACTGTGTCATCTAGAACTTGGGGTCTCCAGGGCCACCAGGGAAAGGAGAATAGAAAGGAGGAGGTATACTGGCTCTCACTTGCCTTGGCCCTGAAGTGACCCACACCACCTCCACTCACAAGCTACTGACCCACGGTCATCTCATGGCCCCCACATACCTGAGAGGATTGCTGGGGCATGTCTACACGCTATTTGGTGAGTGTCAGCAGTCTTCTCCCAGGTTCTTTGGCCACTAGGAGGTTGGGAAAAATCAAGAAGCTCATATATTTGAAAACTCCAACCTCAGAGCAGATGAAAGCTAATCAGAGTTTTCTGATTCCACAGAGGGCCTCTGTTTTGCTTGGTCAGCCCGATGGCCTGGCTAAGAGAGACTACTTCCCAGTGGGGCCTGCTCGCTTCCCGGCTGCCTGTCACAAGACAGGGCCTTGTGGTCTGGCCACAGGGGCTGCTCAGACAGGGCTGAGATAAGCCCTGTAGAGATGACCACATTATTTCTCTCAGCCCCGGTCCAGGGTCAGAAATTCTAACAACTCAGCCTTCAGCCCAAAGCCATAGGCAAAGTTTATCTTAAATGTCACTGACCTTACCTTTACCTTTGCAGCCAAAGGTCAAAAACAATCTGACTTAGTGCTGTTGCTTTCTATTTTCTGGCAAAGTTTCCTCCATGTGGCTGCACCCAAGTTAGTTAGTGGAATGGAGCACAAGACACGGAGTCGAGACAACAACAATAGCCGCAGACATTTATTGAGCACTTTCTGTATGCCAGGCTATTTGCCAAGTGTTTTATGAAAGCTGTCTCATTGAACTCTCTCATCATACCTGTGAAGATCCAATTATTATCCCCATTTTACAAGTGGAAAAATGGAAGCACAGAGTTTGGGAGACCTGTCCCTGTGTCACAGCTGGTATGTGACAGAGCCAAGATTCCTACCTAGATTTGTCGGATAACGTGGCCTGAGCAGTGGAGCACCCGAATCCACGCCTGGGGCCACACAGCCCCTTTGCTGCTCACCAGCAGTGAGCACATCTCCCAAACACAAGGATCCCTAACTTTTAGAGTATGTGAGGATTAAATAATTCATCTTTCAATAAGCATTTATTAAAGGTCCACTGTGTCTGATGACTAGCTAGCTTCTGGGGTTCAGGGGCTGAATCATGATTGGTGTCTTTAAGGAGCTCAAGGTCCAGAGTCTCGTTATTCCCAAACAGGGAGAAAAAGGCCATGGGAGGATGGAGGGGAGGAACCTGGAAGCTGGACACAGGGTGAGGAAAGGTCAGGAAAGAGCTGAGACCTGATGGGTAAATAGGGGAGAATCAGCAAGCCAAGGAAGGCGGGCATTCCAGGCAGAAAACAGCATATACAAAAGCACAGAGGCACAAAAGGACATCCTTGGGAATTTCGAGGGGCTTGGGATTGTTGGATCATAAAATCCATGATGGGGACAGGGTGGGGACACTGTTCAGAGGTGTGGCTGGGAGGTACCCGGGGCCAGATTGTTCATTCATTCATTCATTCATTCATTCAAAGAATGTCCATTGGGTACAAAACACTCCAGGCACTGTGCAAGGCACTGCAGATACGTGAGAGAACAAGACACAGAGCTTGAAGTGTGGAGGAGGGAAATGGGCAAAAAATGATTAAACAAGTATTAATGAGAACGTTTCAGAGAGATATGAATAAGAAGGGCCTTGAATGCCAGGCCAAGGATCTGGGGTTGCCTGGAAGAGTTGAGGGCAGAGGAGATGAGCTTAGATCTGTATGTTAGAAACTCACCCATTGCAGGGGGATTTGGCGCTGCAGCCTGGGCAGGCACTCTTGGCACAGCGCCGGGCGCACAGATGTGGGTCTCTGCGTGCTGTGCGTCCAGAATGGGGCCTCTGCGCCCCCGCCCCCGCTCCCAGCCACTCTGTCCCCAACGACATCCGCGGCAGGACTAGGTGCCCCCTAATCCCCCAGCCGGCTCCATGCTGGCAAGGACTGGGGCGGGGGTGGGGGACGGTATCTTGACAACCACTGAAGCTCCAGCACTGAACCCGGAGGAAGAGGCACCCGAGGAGTCCCTTGTGCTGAGGGCTCGGCCAGGTTCCCTAGGGCCTCGGCCACCCTGAACGGGCGGTGCTCAGAGATCGGCCTAGAGGCCAAGAGTCTCGTGTGCGCCTGTGCTTCTGCCCCAGACCTACTGCTCCCCACCCTGCGCTTCTGTTTCCTTCTTGGCAAACCAGGGACAGTGATCGCACCTTCCCCCCTCGCGGGGCTGACAGGGAGCAGGGAGATTGTCCATTTGCTCCTCAGGTCCACGTCGGGTGAAGGGATGGCGCCGCCAGCAGGACAAGGGAGATAAGTCGCTTGTATTTATCGAGTCTTGCTTGAATGGTATCACATGAAATTGCTTCATGTAATTGTCATAGCCACTCAGTGAGGTGGGTTCTCTCATCACCGCCTTTTTACAGACTCGGACAAGAAGGCAGAAAGAAGCTGTGAAACTTGCAATGAGACAGGCCCGCAGGGGGGAGCGAGTGGGGGAAAGAACTTGGTCAGAGGCCAAAGCCTGTCCTAACCACTCGTCCACACTGCCTTGCTGCCCGGATATGCCTTACAGCCTATGTGAGGCAGACATGGCTTGAACAACACTCAAATAACTAATGTAGAGTTACAAATTGGAAAATTCTGATGCACAAAGTTATGGGATGGGAGACAGACACAGGAGGAGTCAGCAGAAGTGAGACCAGAGGGGGGCTCCTGGCTCACAGGAGAAGAGAGAGGAGAGAGCGGCCCTGGGCAGTGTGGGCAAGGCCTGGACTGCAACGGTGTGTCCACAGGACTCAGCAGGGGGCTGCAGGCCTGGGAGGCTAATGCAAGGCGTTTGCTCTGACCTCCAAGAGTGCTGAGAAGCCTTTGGAGGGCTGTACGCTGACTTAGGTTTTCGGAAGAATCCCCTGGGCTAGAGGGACCCCAGTTGGACACAAGAAGACCATTCAAAAGACTCCAGGGACACCGATGAGAGGGGGTGGTGGCCTAGACAGGGCAGTGCCTGGGGGTGGGAAGAAGGCGGCTTTGGGAACATACAGCAAGTAGAATTAACAGGAGTGGGTGGGTGAGAAGGGTGATGTTGGGAAGCATGGGACATGGGAAGTTACAGGTCTCAAAGAGCTTCTCAACCGCTCATTCTCTACGAAAACAAAGGCTTAGTAAATCATCATAAAACAGCCAGGTGGAGAAGGCGCAGGGGGCTGTCAGGCCTGGAGACTCCGGCCCCACTGCGGACCAAGTCCGTGATCTCCAGCAATTCACTGCACCTTCCTGACCCTCATTTCCCCCCCCCTCAAAAACAGAGATGCCAACGATTTCCCCAGAAACCTCAAATAGACTTTCCTCTACATCTCATGGGCCAGTCATAGATCACATGACCTCCCTAGACCAATCAGGAGGGATGACAGGATGTGGCAGTTTTCAAGCGTATCTGTATTTTCCTGTCACCCTCTCATCAAGAGGCAGGTCCCCATGAATTTGGGTCAAACTTAGGAGCTTGTTGACAGTAGAATGTGGCAGACAAGACACAGTGTGATTTCTGAGGTTAGGTCACAAAAGGGGGTGCGGCCTCTACCCAATTCACTGGAATGCATGTGCTGGAGCCCTGAGCCACCCCTTCAGTCCTCGTACCCTGAGGCCCTTGAGCTGTGAGGAGGCCCAACCAGCCCACGCAGAGATTTCGCATGGAAAGGCCCTACGTGAAGAGAGAGTTGGCTGGACAACCCCAGGGGCCCCAAGCCCCTCATGTTCCAGCTTCAGCCCATCTGTCTGCCATTGCCGGGACGTGCAGCCAGCCTTCCTACAACCCTGCCCCACAGAAACCGTGTGAGATGATAAGACGATTGTTGTTTTAAGCCTTAAGGTTTGGAATAATTTGTTACGCAGCAGTAGACCACCAGGTCACATGACCAACCGCACTTTATCCCCTGGGGTTATACACGTTGCCCGCTGCATAAAACACGGGTCCCCTTATCAAGTGAGGGGGCAGTGACGATGGGAGAGACGATCCCCAGTGTCCATCACATTGCCAGAAGTCTCTGAAATGGGGGATTTGATGACCAAACTCTGAGTACTAATGCCAGGAGCTTTCTCATAAGCCACACACAGCCCGATACTCTAATTACTTGATTCGTACAAGATTTGCACAAGAGCTGGACCCCTCCGTGCTTCCTGAGCCAAGTTCCTGCATTATTAACCTGCTCTGTGCCTGCAGGGGCAGCTGATTAGATTATCCACCCAATCCTGTGCCAAGCTGTCTCTGGGCTGTGAGACACAGAAATGAAAATATAACCTTGTCCTTGCCCTCTGGGGGCACTCAGTCAGGTGTGCCCATCACTAACTGCCAAATCAGGCCCAGAGCACGTGGTGTTCATGAGAAAGTGAAACCCATATGTAGATGGAATTCAGAGCCCCGCGGCCTCTTCTGAATCTGGGGCGGTGGGAGATGGGGAGAAGCGCCCTGTGGCAACAGACGCATGTGAAGCATGGCGGCTCCCCTTCTACCTACTGACCTCCTGGCGCCTCCCTCGCTCACCGACTCCCAGCACATGGCCTTCTTTCTGTTCCTGAATGCTTCGAGCTCATCCCTGCCCCTGGGCCTTTGCACTTGCTGTTCCTTTTATCTAGAATGCTTACCCGTCTCCCTCCATTTTGCATGACTGGTTCTTTCATAATTTAAACTTCAAATAAGATGTCACCTCTTCAGATATTTACCATTTCTTGGCTACTCAGCCTCAGACCAGCCTCCTTCACATAAGGCAGTCAAAGAAGAGTAGATATCCTCCTTCTCTCTCTCTCTCTGTCTCTCTCTCTCCTGACCCCTGAGAATTATGGGGCAAGCATGCAGTCTAGCCTCCACCACTCCAATGGGAAAATCAGAAATTATTCCCAGTGGTGAGAACAATCAAATCCAGGGTCCGACAGGGAAATGGGTGCCAGGCAGGTATGGCAGCTTCCCAGGCCGACAGTGTTGTAGCTGGCCAGGCTGGGGTCTCACTTGGGTCCTGCCCCCTTACTAAGTCTTGTTCTCTATTCCTACGAATCCAACCAGCCACCCAGTAGCCCCACTCAGTTCCTGTCCTGCGCTTGTTAGCCAGAACTGATCTCTGTGGTTAGCGATCTCTCCTTGCCTCCCTTTCCAAAGCAGCCAGCCTCCCCTCCCCACACACTCCACCAGTGACCCTATCTAATTACCGTAAGGCACATTCTTCAGCCTTTCATGCCATTCATATTACCTTGTGTTAATGTCTTCACTTCCCTCCAGCTCCAAGGCAAGCCGAAGGAGAGCAAAGGTTTGGTCTGTTTTGTTCATAGTTGTCTCCTCAGGGTCTCGAACAGTCCCTGACACAAAATCAGGATCCAAAAATCAATACAGAATTGAATAGATATTCCCATGAATGTGGACAGGAGGGTGTGCTGACAGAAGGAACAGCATAAGTGAAGGCCGGGAGAGAGGAGAATGCTTGGGAAACAGCAGATCCACACGCAGCCCGAGGGACTCGGCCACGACCCACCTCTCTTCATTGCATCCTCACAGTTACCCCCTAAAGGGCGCCTCAACAGCTCCACCGTGCAGGTTGCTGTCACACAGCTTCCAGGGAGAGGCGGGCTGATCGTAGGCCCCGTCCTGTTTCCTCGGCCGGACTTATCACACAGAAGGGGGATCCTAAAATTGCAGGCTCCAGAGTCACAAAGGGAGCCCCCCACCAGCCTCAGCTTGAATGCAGTGACGAGGAACCCAGCCTCGGCCGTTGCTCAGAGGTGCCCCTGGCAGGTTTGGGGAGGAGAGGAAGGAGGCAGATCCAGGAAAAAGATTCTAGCGAAAGGCAGAAAGAGCTTGGAGCGACTCTAACAAGGGACCGACCAGAAAATCCCCAGAAGTGAGAGGAAAGCTGCAGGGGAGGCCTGAGGCTGGGAGGCCCAGGAGCGCAGTGAGGCTGCCCCGCCATCACACACGCTGCCTATGGGGAGCCACTGGGAGGCGATGGGGGAGCTTGCTTGTCAAGGTCTAGGCCGACAGGGAATGGACTCCAGGGTCTCTTCTGGCTAAGCCGGGCCTCCTCACGCTGCATTTTGCGTGTGTCCTTAAGGGAATGCCACCGTGCGGCCAGTGTCCTGCCGAGGGTAAGGTCACAGGCAGGTCCGTTGCCTGGTAGCCTGGGGCCCTGGCAGCCGGGTCAATTATTAGCTAGTGATTAGTGGCCTCTGGAAGCTGTGCTCTGCGGCAGATCAACCTGTGCCATGCTTTCCCACCCGTCTGCCTGAACACCCCCATCTCCACTCAAGAGTCATGGGTCTGCTAGGCTCCTGGCTGAGGGCTTGGGGCAGCTCTCTCCTTGCACATGTTGGTTCAGGGCAGGTCATTTGAGCCTGCTGTCAATGAATTAGAGGGGTTTCGTTATTGCAAGTGGGAAAGGGAATCCCACCAGACCATCTTTATTCTTCTTTTATAGTTGAGAAACCTATTATGGAATGTGCATTCTGTGTGCTAAGAGCTGGGACACAAAGATGGAAATATGTGACCCCGGCCCTCCAGGCCAATGAAGAATCACTCATGTAAACAAACCGTTCCATTGAACCTGCTAATTGCTGTCACTGTATGGGCCGTATCCGGTAGGAGCACTGGAGAAGGGGTGCTGCCCAATGTTGCCTGGGGATATCCGTTGAAAACTCATGGTTCTACTGTTCCAAGAGTTTAGAGTTTAGAACAGAAGCAAACATGAATAAAAAATACCACACATCCAGATAATGGCATTCACAGATGTATCAGCAAAATTTAGTGGGAGCATTGGAGAAGGAACAGCTAATTCTGCCCTGAGGAGTTAAGCCAGGCTCCCCAGAACTGAAATTTGGGAGATTAGCAAGGGCTGTCTGTCTTCTGAATGTCCCCAGCCCCCTGGTGCCCTCCCTGGGTGTCCTGCCCCAGGGAGCTCCCGTGACCAGCTCCCGGCCTTTGTCACCTCCTTGGCTTTCCTCGCACTCAGCACATCTCCCACTCCGGTTCGTGGGACAAAGCCAACGCTGGGCCCCCTGCCCCTCCCCAAGGGGTCCACTGGTGCTAACCCCACCTCAGGCTTCCAGGAAGGTGGGGCCAGGACAGGGGAACCTCTTGGTTCTGTGCCCATGGAGGTTAAAAAAAAAATGTACTGTTTAAGTTTTTTGTCTATTTCTGGAAGCTGCTAACTCACATGACTTACCCCTTCCAGATTTCACGAACACACACAAATTGATTTGCTGTCCCCTTTAGAGTGGGTCAACATCCTGTGTGGTTAACTTATTACACCTCTTTTAAAGCGAAGAAAATTGATGCTCAAAACATGCTGACAAAAATTGAAAAGATAGAGTTAACTACCAAGTTCAGGTCTGTATTCCCACAACACAGCTGCTGGCCCTCCTGTCCCAGGTCAGTCAGGGTCATGAGCAGCTGTGAACTGGCCTTGAGAGAAAGGGTTAAAGTAATCGCCATTTATTCAACAAATAGT
Source organism: Phataginus tricuspis (assembly GCA_029783875.1). NCBI lineage: Eukaryota > Metazoa > Chordata > Mammalia > Pholidota > Manidae > Phataginus > Phataginus tricuspis. The sequence goes on along the minus strand of JAQQAC010011087.1, from coordinate 1,502,436 downwards.
TAGGAAATTCCTACTATGCGCCAGGCACTGTTTTAAACACTGGCGATTTGGCAATGAACAAGCCAGACAAACATGGGACTTGGATTCTAGTGAAAGGAGATAAACCACACGTGAGTGAGTAAAGGAGCCGACGGGAGCATCTCAGAGAGTGATGCATATTAGAAGGAAAATAAAGCCGGGTGATGGGATGCAGAGTGATAGGAAGGGAGAGGGACTGCTCATTCAGAGGGATCAGGGAAGGCCTACATGGGAAGACGCACTCAGCCATATAAAGAGCTCTGGAAAGAGTATTTCCAGCCAAGAAAGCAGCAGGTGCAAAGGAGTACAGAAGCCCTGAGACAGGAATGAGTTTAGCATGATCATAAATCAGCAAGACCAGTGTGGCTAAAGTAGGGTGAGGAAGGGCTGGGTACCCTGAGATGGGACAGAAGTCCTGCTTCTGAACACTGCGGGCAGAGAGGAGTGAGGTCTGATCCCCCACGGGGCCGCTGCTCCTCACTGCACAAGGGGTTACTGTCAAACACTGGTCTTGCGCAATCCTGAGGACACTCCCCTACTGTGGCAACTCACCCTGCCTGATCTGACCCTCCCTGCCAATGCCATGGCTGTGCCCCATGCTTGACAGCAAGTTTTGGCTTTCTTGGGGCCCATCCTATGTACTCAGCTGATGTACCACCCAAGCCAGGATGGCTGGTCCAGAGGGGCTTCAGCCACATGATCTCAGCTCTTCCCATGAATGCAGACATCCCGTTCCCCACTGATGAATTCTTCGGGGGTTACTAGCAGACCCATGCCGGGGGCATCCCAATGAGATATCCTAATTTTAAATATCAGAGAGCAGGGCTTGGGGGTTCTAGTACCTTCCTTTCCAGAATACCGTAGCATATTTTATTTTAGAAAATCAATTTAAGCCTAATATTTCCAGATCTTTATTTTTTTTTCAGTAGAAGCCATAAATTCTTGTTTTACATGAAATTTCCAGATCTTAAAAATACCAGAAAAGCCAAAACCTGTCAACTACAAGAAAAGTTCCCACTATTAATTAATTAATCATTTAATTTCTGTCATACAAACATCATAGTTATATCTTACATGTGTGCATGTGTGTGTGTGTGTACACTTTTCCAATTTTTGAAACCAGTTCTTTTTTCCTATTATCAATGAAAAAGTAAAAATGGCTCTGCTGGTAGCCGGACCATGATGTTCCCATCTGAACATAAAGTATGCTCGGGGCTCGCAGAACACAAACTGAGCCCCAGTGGGGCGGGACTCAGACTGGGCCATGCTGCCTCTGGGTCTCAAATAAGACAGAGTCATTCAGAGGCCACAAACATTACTAAACAGCCCCTCCTTTGGCTACTGTGCATAACTGTCCCTTTTTACTGCCTCCAAAGTAAAATGCCTGAGCGACCCAATGACCCAACGGCCCTTGCTTCCTGATGATGTCCATCCAATACTGGACCTCGTTCCTTGATTCTTTAGAATCATTCAGGTCAAACCCAGATTCTCTAAGAAACTCTTCCAGCCCAACCCGACCTTTGTGGTTCCTCTGGGGCACCTTCTCCCTTGCTTGCAGGGCCAAACAAACCTACCTTGTGAGGACAGTTGTGCACCCGGTGGCCTCGACAGCAGCACGCCTCGAGCACCTTTTCCCAGGCACTGGAGAGAGCGACACCGTTTCTGATGGCAGAACAGTAGGGCACCGTTCGGATGGTGACATCTATGTTACTTCCATTTCTTCAACATTGCCCATCATATATTCCTTTATCACAGTACCTCGTCACACGCTGTAGCTATTTTGCTTTATTGTATTTCTTTGTGTTATTTATTTTCTGTATGGTAACTCTTTGCTTGTTTTCTGTCTGGACCGTAAGCTCTGGGAGGGCAGGTTCCCCCAGAGTCTGACAACAGGTCAGTGTGTGGTGAGCAGAATGAGACGGGGACCGGAAGGCTGTCCCTCGCCGAAGGAAGCTGGGCAAGAACAGGACAAGCTGTCGCCTGGGGCACCTGCTGATCCCTGGGAAAGGCGGCGGCACCGGCTCTGGAAAGGACACAAGGACAGAGTGAGCACCGCGGGCCGTGGCTGGCTGCCCGTGAGCCACGAGCTCTCAGGTCCATGAACACCTTGCGCTCAGGGGAGCCCTGCACTGCTTTGGGTCCTGGGACCAGAATCAGTGATATTCTAACAAGGACGGCAATGTGGTTGGGTGAGGGGCAACACCCAGCCCTGGGACGGTGCTTTTCCTCCACACGGGTCAGCAATTCTGAAATAGATCGAGTCGCAGATGGAGTCTTTTAGCTCAAGAGGGAAAGAGAATTGAGAAATACCAGGGGTCACCATCTTCCTTGTGTGTCCAATCCAGCGAGGCCATTAGACTTGGCAGAAATCCAAAAAAACTCCCTGGCTCTGCCAGGAAATGGAACTCAAAAGGAATGCCACCAGCAGCTTAGCAGGTGCTGACCCCACTCGAGGTGAATCTGAGAACCTTCTGGGGAAGAGGGGGCCTGTGTGCTGAGTTTGGAAGGGAAGACACCACTCTTTGGAGCCAGGATGGGGTAGAATCAGAGAGGGGAACTCATGGTCCTACTATGGGCAAGACAGGAGCCGGAATTTGAATTCGCAAAAAAATTGTGAGCTAAACTAGAAGTTAGAAGACCAGCTGTGGGGCCCTGAGCCAGCTACCACCCCCTCCCCCGGCCATTCTAGAGAACAAGGGGGTGCCAAGGGCCCTTTCTGCTCTACAAACGGTCTGTGTTGGGTGTTTTGGGACAAGCCACATGTCTTTTCCAATCCTCAGTTTTTCCGCCTGTAGGGAGAAGAGAGAATAAATAAGAGAGGAATAAAGGTTGATTAATGTCTGTAGACTCTGGGCCAGACATCATGCCGGGCACCGGGGATGCAGAGATCAGACACTTTCTGGGTCCTTGGGAGCGTATAGCTCATAGTGCTGCCGAGGGGCAGTCAGAGGCACAGAGGGACGGCTTCATCAAGGCGTAACAGCCAAACCCCAAAGAATGGGGACGAGTTCAGGGGAGAAAGGGAGGACACGGCGGGGTGGGTTTGGGGGGTGAGTTGAGGGAGCCACGGGAACAATGGTGGGATGTGTGTTTTGTTTTCCTGAGTACCTAGAAGGCAAGGACTCGTGTACATATACTGGGTATCTGCAGCAAAACGTACATAGCCCTGTGCCTGCCGGGCCCACGGAGGTGTGTGCATGAGTGAGGTGGGCAAGTATCTGAGATTAAAGGAGGTATGGGGACTTCCGTGAAAGAGAGAACTGATGACCTGATGGCAGAGAGAAACACTACTCGTGTCCCGTGAAATGCTACCTTGTGAAGATGAGTCCAATGTCTCACTTTTTAGGAGAAGACAAAAATCTGGACTTCTAGGTGAAATCTTCTAATTTGTAAATATCAACTGCAATGTGCCAAGTGAAACAAGCTAGACATAACCCCTGGTTTGCCACCTCTGGGAAAAATGGTCTCTGAGGTCCCTTACAGATCTTCTTTTCTATAAAGGCATGCAGCATAGTGATTGAGAGCATGGGCTGTGGAGCCAGAAAGATCTTAGTTCAAATCTTGGCACTGGCTTTTACCACTTTATAAACATTATCAGAATTGTGCAGTGCACAGCCTGAGCAGCTGTATATGGTTGCCTTGTATGTAACTATAAGCAAGGGCCTCCTACTCTCCAGGTCTCATTTCCTCACCTGTAAGTCAGGGATGATTATCTATGCATCTATGAGGGTGAAACATGCATGCCTAGTCCATGTTGGGCATATAGTAAATACTCAAAATATGACATTTGGGCCCTAGGGTCTTTCTAAGGACTGCAGCGAAATCTTCAGGCCCTCTGGAGAGAGGCATTCTTTTGTGCTGGAGAATGTTGGCTGAGGGTTGGAAAGGAAGACTCCTCTTTATGGAACTGGGCTGGAGTGGAGTAGAATCAGACAGGGGAGCTCACGCTTTACCTAGCCAAACATGAGCAGGATCAGAATACGGGAAAAGAGATCTTGAGAACCTTGGCCATGGAATTCAGGTTTTGAGCGACTTTAGTTAAGAATTTATTAGAAGATTCAGCTTGGAATATGTTTGGAAGTCTGTTACTTTTTTTTAAGACTCCTATTCATGAAGGAAAAACCTCCCCAATTGCCTGGAGAATTTGAGGCCAGTGACTGGATAATAAATGCAAATAAATTCACTGAGGGTTGGTTTATACAAGATTTAGAACAGGGACCTGAGAACAGCCAGAACTATTCTCAGCATCTCCTCCTTCCCCTCACCCCCTCCTCCCTCCCATCTACCCCTCAGATCCCTTCCTTCCTGTTACCTGTTTATGGGTTTGCCTCTCTGGGCTGTGAGCTATTTGGCACCAGGAAACCTGTCCTCAATGTCTTGCCTCTCTGACACCCAGGGCATGGCACATATTAGATGCTCGACAGAGCTGTGAAGGGAGCGAATGGAGGACTAGATGAATGTCTCAGCTCTTAAGGTAGCTGGGATGACAATGCTATGGGTTGAATTGTGTCCCCCAAAAGATGATGAAGTCCTAACCCCTTGTACCTGTGAATGTGACCTTATTTGGAAATAGGGTTTGCAGATGATCTAATCCAGTATGGCTGGTGTCCTTATAAAAAGGGCAAATTTGGACACAGAAATACATATAGAGTGAAGGTCGTTGAAGACAGGGAGACCGCCGTCTATAAGCCAAGGCAAGTCCAAGGTCTATCAGAAGCAAGGAGAGAAGCATGAGCAGATCCTCCTGCCCACCCCTTAGAAGGAACCAACCCACTAACACCTTGATCTCTGACTTCCAGCTCCAGAACTGTGAGGCAATACGTCTCTGCTGTTTAAGCCCCCAGCCTCTGCTATTTTGTTATGGAGCACCAGGAAACTCATACAAACAGAATACACAGGAATCTCAAAGTCACAAATGCTGCATTTAAAGGACACGTGTGCTCTTTCATTCATTCTTTCATTATATAAATATTGACTGAGCTCCACCCATGTGCCCAGCCCTCCCCAAGGCACACACGGCACACGCTCCCAGCTTTCCTGTTGTTCTGTCAATTGTCTACCCACCTCCTTTCCATTCCCCAGCACAGGTCCTTGGACCCTCCCCAGTTCACCCCTTCCCTGGCAGATGTGTGCTTGACTTCAAAACTCCTGTTGGTCACAGTTCACATTCAAATGAAGAAACCAACCCAGCCCTCCGGACCCCCATGTCTCCCCTGCTAGATTTAAGGTCCCCTTGCCTGGACCCCCACCCCAGAGATTTTGAGTTGTCCATTGGGAGGTCCAGGCATGAGTATCATTTCAAACAACCCCAGGGGCTCCTAATGTGCAGCCAGGGCAGGGAAGCCATGGACAGGAGGCCTCTGGTGAGAGGGCTGGTCTTTGTCTAATAATAATAATAAATAACAGCAACAATAGCTAACATTTCCAAGGTGCTTACAATATGGTTCTAACTAGTCACATGTACTCTTTTAAGCCTCACAACAATCCCATAAGGTGGGTACCTATTATCATCCCCATCTGCAATGAGAAAGGTGAACTGAGAATTATGACTGAATGTTTGTATCCCCTCAAAATTTGCATGAGGAAACCCCAGCTTTGGTGTGATGGTACAAGATTTGGGGGGGTGGGTTAGGGTCAGATGAGGTCGTGAGGGTGGCATCCTCATGCTAGGAGGAGTGCTCTCCACGAACAGGAAGGACCAGAGCTCTCCCTGCCCTGTGCAGGCGCAGAGAGGGTGGCCGTCTGTAAGCCAGGAGGAGAGCTCCCACCAGAGCCCGACCCAGCCGGCGCCACCTGCAGCAACAAGAGCAAGGAGTATCTGTTCCCTAAGCCATCCGGTCTTGTCATGGCAGCCTGGCCCCAGCTGGTAAGAGATGGAGCTGGGTCCCACACCCTGGAGGCTGGCTGCCTGCCCGGCCCTGGGACAAGGCCACGACTCAGGACTGCAGCTCAGGGCTCTCACTGGGACCCCGCAGCCAAAACACTGATGTGGACATGCACGTGGGACTGTGACCCGCCAGCTGATGCAGGTACTGTGGCTGATCTTTTCATCTGCTGCTGGCTTGACACTTTGCCATTACCTCCCCCCTGAGTACATTTCTGAATACCACCCTGTCCTACTAGGAATCTTGCCTTAGCGTTTGGATCTATCCCAAACCTGATGCATCTCACGGTGCAGACACATGGGAAGGCAGCTCCCCTGGGGTCCCTGATGCAGGGGCTAGGGACAGTGAAGTGTTGTGCCCCAGACCTCAAACTCCGGGCTAGCTACCGCGATCCAAATCTCAGCCCTACCTCTCGAGAACTGGGTGACCTGGGGCAACTACTTAACCTCTCTGAGCCTCAGTTTAACTGAGAAAAATAGGACTGCTGACCATAATAGCAGCTACCTCAGAGGGTTGTTGTGGGGATTAAATAAGTTAATACACATAAAGTCCTTACAAAGAGCCTGGCACTCAGACAGTACTATGTGTGTTTGACATTACTCTCCTGGAGACTGACATGTGACATATGGTTCCCCAACTGTAGTGGAAAACCTCTCTCTGTCCCTCTGAACCCTCTCTTCACCCCAGAGGCCCACAATATAAAAGAGCTCCCCTGCTTCTAGAGTTCCCCTGTGCTCAGCCTACGAGAAGTGCTGCCAGGAGGGCAGGGGAGGTGGGTCTGTGCCCCCATTTCTCCATGACTGGGCACAAGGGGGTAGCGGCCTCCCTCCTCCAAAGGTTGCAGCTCCTTCTAGGCAGTTCTTTCCATCCAGCCCCATCTGTGTCCAGGTTCTAGAAACTGCTAGCTCTAACCCAAAATGTAACCCAAACCTTACCCTGGCCCCTCACCCGAACCCCTCAACCTCATAATCACCTTCACCCACACCTAACCATAACCCAAGCCCTAAACTTAACCAAAACCCTGACACTGAAGCCTAAATTTAACTCTCACCATAACCATATTCTCTCCCTACACCTATAGCTAACCCTAACCCTAACCCTATCCATAAGTCTAGCCCCTAACACTCACCCTCTCATTCACTCACATGCAACCGTAACTTTCACCTTAATTATAATGCTGACCCTCAGACTAAACCCAAATTCTAATTCTAACCTATAGCTAACCCTAACCTAACCCACACCATAACCTCATCCTAACCCTAACCCTACACCCAACAGTAACACTAATCTTACCTGCGCCCACACCTTATCGCCCTCACTGTCATCGTCACCCACACCTCATCATAGACATAAACCTCAATCTCGCATTTACCCTAAGATTAAACCCAGGCCCTAACTCTAACCACAACCCTCCCCTCCCAATTTACCAAACCCAAGACCTAACCCTGGCCCCACACCAGAACCCCTCGACGTCATGCTCACCTTCACCCACACCTAACCATAAGCCAAATCCTAAACATAACCCCCAACCTCACACTGAAGTGAACCTTCAACCCTAAGGGTAAAGGAGCCCAGCTACAGCCACCTGAGGATGCCACACCATCTCCTGTGGTTTCTTTCACCCTTTCTGCCCCTTTGTAAAAAGTTCCTTCTGCTCCACTCCTCAAATTTCCCAACTGGAGTTTGCCATCTGTTTATGGCCTTAATATTTTCTAATCGTGTGCCCTGTAGGGGCTATGTCACGAAAACCTCTGGGGGCCAATGATGAAAGAACACACTTGTTAACACATTGTTAGTATGTAATAAACTGTTTCATCACAGAGACTTCATGCTGAATTTTAGACAGGGGTGTTTAAATACTTCCAGCCTTAAGTAAGCTCACTGGAGTTGGAGAAATGGTGCTGAGCCTGCAGGAAAAGCCAGTGGGGATGGGTCTGGCACAGGGAGCCAGGCTCCAGCCTCCCCCTCGCACAGAGGCCTGGCAGTGACTGTAGGTCCCCCAGGGCAGGGACCACTGGACCAATTCCCTACCCCCTCTGCCAGCCACCTAGGAGCGGGAGAGAACTCATGGCTTCCTTTGGGCTCAGGTCTGCAGGGTCTGGTTGTCTGGAGGACCTCCAGGAGACCTGCATCCTCCTCGGATGCACTTCAGGCACGTGCAGCTCAGAGGTATGTCCAGCTTCTCTACCTTGAGGCTCAAGGGTCCCATGGAAAGACGCAGACTAGGGTTTGGACCTAAGAGAGGGAGGCTCAGAACTTCCTTGCTGACCATTGTGACATTGTAATTTATGATAATAAATATTGGGTTTTTGTCCCTGTTTCTGGCATAGAGTTCCTAATACCTGTGGGATCCCCTAAGGTAAGAGTAATAAAGTTGTCTCGATATTTATAACAAGCTCCTTTCCTCCAAACCACATCTGAGTTTATGTTCATGAAGTACCTTTTGGAAAGCCCTAAGGATGCGGGCTGGTTGCCAGGGGAACCTACCCAGTGATTAAAGGTTGGAACTGGAACTGTTGGTCCCACCGCACCCCCCACCTCCAGGGAGAGGAGGGGGATGCAGTTGGAGATTGAGCCAGTCACCAATGGCCAATGATCTAACCAATTATGCCTATGTAATGAAGTCCCTGTAAAAATCTAAAAGGACAGGGTTTAGAGAGCTTCTGGGTCACTGAGCACATGGAGATTTGCAGAGAGTGGCACTCTCAGAGATCATGGAAACTCCATGCCCTTTCCTCATACATTGCCCTATGCATCTCTTCCATCTGGCTGTTCCAAGTTATATTCTTTTATAATGAACCAGCAATCGAGTAAGTAAAATGTTTCTGTGAGTTCTGCAAACCAAGGAGGAGGTCATGGGAAACTCCAATCTACAGTTGGTCAATCAGAAATACAAGTGACAACCTAGACTTGTGACCCACCTGAGGTAGGGAGATATCTCATGGGACTCAGCCCTCAACCTGTGGAATCTGATGCTATCTCCAGGTAGATGGTGTCTGAGTTGACTGTAGGACACCTCTGGTATCAGAATTGCTTGGTGATGTTGGGGGTAAAAAAAAAGTGGTAGCCATGAAAGTGGGTAGTGGTGGAGGAGCTAGGAAGGGCGAGTTTCCCTCCTAAATCCCTGTGACACTTGGCACTTCTGCTCTACCCTACTCCCCCATCACCTGATCTCTCTGACTCTCTGTCTCTCCCTCAGGATTTCCTGTCCCCAAGCTCCAGTCTCCAACTGGTCTTTGGTAAAGCAATTTCACTCTTTTTTCCAGCACTTCCACACACAACAACATCAACTCCAAGAATCTGAAAGGTCATTAGTGTGAGCGCTCGGTATGCATGTCAGTGCCCAGAAAGGCCCCCAGCTACCAAAGAGATGGGGGAGAGGGAGGGGGTCAGAAGTACTTCTTGCATATAGTGATGACAAAACACCCAACATGATAGCACATTGCTTAGACTTATAAAATATTAACATCACTAATATTACTAAGTGATCATAATAGCAGACATTTATTGCATATTTGCATGGTACCAGGCAACACCCTAAAAGCTTTACCTATACTATCTTTCTTAATGTTCACAGTACACCCATGGACCAGACACTACTTCTTCTCTGTCAAAGACCAAGAAACTGAGACTCAGGGTGGTTAGGTACTTTTTCAAGTTCCGCCACTGAATAAGTGGGTTCACACCCAGATGTGCCGGGACCCAAAACCAATGCTCTGAACCACAGATGTTGGCGAGAGAAGTCCAGCCCGAGACTGTAAGAACTCAGTCACTACAGTAGGGGAAAATGCAAGAGAAAGCAAAACAAACAGCAAAATACCCAGGGACGAACTTACAGGCAAGCACGCAAGGCTTAATAGCAAGGAAGTGATGAAGCTTTGCAAAGCAGAGCAGAGGACAGCTCGATGAAGGGAACACATATCCATTCCCAGGGCTGTAAGGTTGATGCTCTTAAATTACCCCTTTAATTTGTTGTAATGCCAATAAAAACCCCATTAGTGCTTGGGAAAAGATCGCAGCAAATTAATTAAAATTAATTTGGAAGAAAAAAATGCTCAAAAGTAGCCAAGAAAATGTTCAAAAAATGGAATAAGGAGGGGAGCTCATGCTGCTCATTCATTCTTTCAGTGGTTATTTATAGAGCACCTATTATACACCAAGTGCTGAAGATACAGACACCGTCCCTGTCCTCAAGAAATCTAGTGGATAAAATATGCTAGTAAAACTAGGAACATGTCAAGAGTGTGGCTTTGGGGCAGAAGCAAACAGAGGGAAATAGTGAGGGCCTGGGCATAGGCTCTTGAAAAGGTGGGCTCGGGGGAAACTTAGGAAATAATAATCATAAGGATGTTTGTTCAGTGCTTTGCATGCACCTCTGGGGGATCCTTGTCCCCAAGAAATCCTGCGACTCAGGAACCCTGATGATCCCTACTTTACACATGCAGAGACCTAAGTCCAGAGACACTGACCTGCTCACGGTCACACAGCCAGTGAGCAGCAAAGCAGGGCCCAGAGTCCTAGTCTGTCCGCTCCAAGGTCCCCGCTCATGAGGCTACAACAATGATGTGAAAAGGCATCAAGACACCTCATATCAGGAGGGAAAGGGAGGCTTAGTCAACCAGTCATGGTGGGATAATTTCTGGAGAGAGTCACTTGATTTTAAAAGCAAATTTGAAATGGACTAGATGTTTAGATGTAAGACAAAAACGATAAAAGCAACAGAGAAAATAAAGGGAAAAATGGTTTATAATTTTGAGTTGAGAAAGGCCTTTCTCAGCATGACATGAGTGGCAGTGCTGATAAAAGAAAAAATCAATAAGCCTAGCCACACTGCAATTTAAAACTTCTTTATAGCACAAGACATGGACACAAAGAACAAAATGAGAAAATATATTTATGACAATACAGGACAAATACAAGTCCATAAGGAAAAGGAAAGCACTCTAATAGGAAAATGGGCAAAGGATGTGAACAGGCAAAATTGGAAGGAGAACCAAAGAGTGCTGGGCAGGTAATGTGCCCCACGCACTGCCGCTTGCAAAGGGCCTGCCTTCTCTCCAGTGTCTGGAAGAGGCAGTCAGCTATGTTCATTTGCTGGTCTGGGTCCCATCAGATCCTCTCTCTTGAAGATCTGAACAAACAGATGAGTCACAGAGTTTGTGGTGAGCTGGTAGGGAGTCGAGCTGAATGGTCATCTTAGGACAAGGCCAGAGTCACATCAAGATAAAGCCTCCAGCCAGACATGACCATGAGGGATGCTGCCAAGTGACAAATTGAAATCAACTAAATGTCTATTAATACAAGACTAGTTAAAAAAAATACAGTTCATCCATGTAATGGAATATCACTTAGAAATTAAAAAGAGTGAAGTCAATCTTCATATACAGGAAGAAAATGCAGAAAATTAATGATTTTTTTATTTTATAAAAACAACTATATTTAAGGTGTTTTTTGTTTCTGGCGATTTTGTGTGTGTGTGTGTGTGTGCAAGGACACATGTGTGCATGTTTAAGATTCATATTGCCTGGATTTAGATCCTGGCTCTGACATTATCAGACATATGGCTTTGGGAAAAATTACTTAACCTCTATTTCCTCATCTATAAAACAAGAAAAAATAACCCTTATCATCTTCAAATGGTCTTTTTGACAAATATACATAATCTTAGGACTATGTTGGGAACATACTAAGTGCCCAGTAACTGGTGGTTATCATCATCTCATCTATAGAGGAAAAAAACAAAAACAAAAACATCAAATTGTTCATTGTCAGTATCTCTGAGAGAATGGATTGGGGTTGGGATGACACTGTTACATTTGATTTCATACACATCTATATTAATTAAGATTTTCATAATGGATATATTTTATTCTGGAAACTAAAAGAAAGCTATGAGAAAGCTTTCTCCTCTACGTGGAGGAGCTGATCCGTAACGTGCAGCAGATGGGCCAAGAGCAGCAGAGACCCCTCTGAGTCCCTAGAGAGTAAGCAGCGGAGGCAGTGGCTGCAGGGAGATGGAATGGGTGGTATTCTACTTCTCCTAAGGCTCAACAGTCAGTGGACATCACTTCTGTGATTAGATCACAAATTATTCTGGCTTCTGTCTTGCTGGCAGACCTCTGCCTGGCTGGCTTGGATGAAGCAAGTTGCCACGTTGGGGAGGGCCACATGGCAAGGAACCGAGGGTGGCTTCTAGCCAGTAGTCACTGAGGAACTTGGGCTCTCAACTTAGGAAGCACTGAATCCTGTCAGCAACTATGTAAGTGAGCTTGAAAGCAGTCCTTCCCAGGTGAGCCTTCAGAAGAAAGCCCAGCCCTGCCTATATATTGATTGCGGTCTAGTGACTGAGCAGAGGACTCACCCAAGTTTCACCTAGAATCCTGACCAACAGAAACTGTGAGATAATAAATATATGTTGTGTTTGGCCACTAAGTCTGTGGTAATTCATTTTGCAGCAAGAGATAATGAATACAGAAACCGTGCCTCTGTTCAGAGGGTTATGTTAAATCTATTTTATAAAGTTGGGGAAATGTCCACCCTACTCTTATATTACAAAAAAATAAGTAGATGGCAGAATTGTATGTGTGATATGTTCTCCTTTTTACAAATAAATGCTAAAAATATTTTTATGCATAGATAAAAGTCTAGAATGAGATATAGATCAAATTATTCATAAGCTTATCCTTGGACAAACAAGATTTCAGAAAGTTCACTTACCCATATGGCTCGAATTTTTACAAGCTTTATTACTTTTAGAGTCAGTAAAAAAAAAGAAAAAGTATTTCCATTTAGAAACAAATTGAAATAATATGGTTAAAACACCAAAGAACTTAATGAAATATTTTGTCATTTGTGCCAGAGGCTGCTTCATGGCCAACCCATTCTCTGCCCTCTTCTCCTCTGCCTGCCTTCCACGGTGGAATTTGGAAGGGTGACATTGTCACTTGGCAAGCCTCCCTTGCAGCTAGGGGTGGCACATGATAGGTCTGGGCAAATGAGAAGTAACGAAGTCTCTGAGAGGGACAAATATCACTGACTCCCACCCTTCCCTCTTTGTTCTCCTACCTGAGTCCCAGTTCTGGATTGCCTGTGTCAGCCGACACCCTCTCTGGCTGCTCTCAATGTCCTCTCCCATCCTTGCTGTGGGAGATAACTAATAGCTCCTATTCTGTGTATTAGTCAGGGTTCTCCAGAGAAACAGAAGCAACAGGAGGTGGATATAGAAAGAGATTTATTATAAGGAATTGGCTCATGCCGTTATGGAGGCTGACAAGTCCAGAATCTGCCTGGTGGATTGGATGGCTGGAGACAAAGGCTGAACACATCATTTCCAAATGCGGGCTCTCACAAAAGTCTATTTTGCTAGTGGACTGTGCCAAGAGGGCAGGCTGGTTAAAAGCCGGGGCTTTAGAACTGGTCAAGCGACTCCCCCAGCTGGCTACGAGAGCTTGGAGAAAACTCTGACTTCCTGAACCTCAGTCTTCTCATTTGTAACCGGGGGGTAAATAATAGTATCTACCTCACAGGGCTGTGGTAAGAATTATTTGAGATGATGTATGCAAAAAAATCTCAGAAGATGGTAGATATTCAACGAATTGTATTCCTTCCTATCTTATAAGCCAGACATGGGGCATCATATAATCTTAGAGCCAAGAAATAGCCAAGGCAGAGCTCTTTGGAGTAGTCCTGGTGGGGCAGGAACTAGTCTGGGGACCCCCAGCCCTGAAGCCTTTCCAACATCTCTCTCAAGACTTGCTTAGAGCACACGATGCCCAGGACATGTACACCATCCATCCAACCACAGTTTTAGGTGCCCTACCACAGCCCCAGAGGCACCCACTGCCAATGACAAGGATAAGAAATGACAAAAATCAGTTGCTTTGGCTGGAATTTTCCTCCAACCACTTCAGTAAATGTTATCACTATACTATGGTATTCATTATCTTAATTGTTGCAATCTTCTTTTCCCCCTATTTTAAACTGTCAGCAGAGATTACTCATCCAAAGAATGCATACATTTTTTCTATTTTAGTCAACTGGTGGTTTGAGTTTCCTCAGAATGGAAGTTTCTGACTTCCTGTGAAAGTTAGTAATTATTATACATTCAAAGAAAGGAGGAAATTGGGGCTACCAGTTCCCAAAACCCTCTTGCAAAGCAGGGAGCCTGTTCACAGTAATGATGACTTTCTATATTATCAAAGCACTTAGTAGTCTCCAAAGATTCTCAGATCCAGGCTAGAACTAGAAACTTGTAGAGTTGGAAGGCATTCCAAATGCCACCCCCATCTGTTGAGTGGCCAACCATGAACTGCCCCCACCGACTCACTCTACAGTGTATGAAGTGTATCACTTCCCTGTTAAAACCCTCCAGTGGCTCCGTTTAATTTAAGATGAAATGTGCACGTCTCACCATGGCCTTGCCCCAACACCGTCTCCAACCAGCATCCCTCTCCCTCACATAGTCAGCCATGAGGAACTGCCCCATATTCCTTGCTGAGGCTAAGCGTGTCCCAACCCTGGGGCATTTGCACATGCTGCTCCTTCTGCACAAGACACCGCTCCTCTTTATCTTCACATGCCTGGCTCAGTTCAAATGTTAAACCTCGGAAAAGCCTCTCCAACCATCTTAAAGCACTGCCCCCACTCATTATCAAGGATATTTCTTTGCTTTGCTTCCTGGCAGCAACTTTCTTTGGCAGAAATCATCTGACTTGTTTGTTGCCTTTTTCCTCCCTCTAGCGCGTCAGATCCTCGTCTATCTTGTTCATCGCTGTATCCCAGGGTTAACCCAGTGCCTGACACAGAGTAGGTCCAGTAGGCAGGGGTTGAATGAATGGACGTCCTATTTCTTTTTTCATCCAAGCCCAAGCCGAATCATTTGAGGCCGAAGTTGTTGTTATGCTTCTTTAAAGGTCAAAGAAATGGGGTTAGAGATGCAAACGGATTCCCCCAAAGCTCTTTCCCTAGTTATTCATTGCTTTGAAACAAACCACTCCCAGATGTCCTTGCTTAAAACAAGGATGGGTCATTTCTCTCAGTTCTGTCAGTTGGCTGGGTGGTTCTTCTGTCAGGCTCGCCCTCATCCACGCGGCCATGAGGCTGGGACAGCCGGCCATCCTTCCCCATGTGGCCCTTCATCCCAGACGTCTTTACACCCTGGTGGTCTCAGAACATTATTCCAAGAGACTTAGAGCTGAAGCACAAAGCCTCTTAAGGCCTGGCCTCAGAAGCCACACAGCATCACATCTGCTGGGTTCTGTTGGTTAAAGCAAGTCACGAGGCAGGCCTGGACCAGGGAAAGGGACATGGACTCCACACTGCCAAGGAACTTGGGCCAAACTGTTGTGGACATCTTTGAAAATCTATCAGAGCTGGTAAGCCCTAGAACCGGCTAGAGTGAACCTCTGACTCAGTAAGGAAAACCATGGGAAACTGGCAATATCAAATGATTCCAGAAATCCAAGTGGACTACAATAAATTTACCTCTCAATCATATTACAGGTCCCCTGGGGTCTGGCAGGGTTCCATGACTTCACTCTGAGGCCCAAGGTGACGGAGCAGCCTCTCTCTGGAACAGAGCCAGTCTCATGACAGAGAGGAACGGGACATGGCAAACACTCACTGTCCCAGAGCCTCTGCGTAGAAGTGACACAAATCCCCTCTGCCAACCATCCGTGGCCAAATAGGCCACAGTCATACCATCCTTTCTCTGGGAGGGGCACTGAAGATGACTGGACAAGAGTCCCACCCAAATGGAACCCATTTTCCTCTTTGGAACCTTAAAAGAAATCATTTATGGAGCCACAACCTGTCTCATTCTATCCTACTGTTGGGAGGATCAGCTCCCCATCAGCTCCCTCTACCCAGAGAGCCCTTCATAGAGACAAAAGTCGCTGCGGCCTCTCTTCTCCAGAATACGCATCCCAGCCTTTCCAGCCATCCAGCCAGAAACCTGCCAGAGCCCCCTGGCACTCACAAGATCAAGTCCAAACTCCCTCTGTGTGGTGTCCTTGAATTCCTCCACCCTCTGATTCCTGCTGGCTAGCTGACCAGTCTGTATTCCCAGAACGCCTCAGGCTGTTTCATTCTCTGTGCCTGTCTCGCTGCTGTTTCCTCTGCCTGTGTGGGCCTCCCCTCCTCTCCAGCTTGTGAAATGTGGCTTTCCTCTCAAGACCTGGCTCTACTGAAGACAACCTTTTTTCCCTTGGCAGGGTCAATCAACTCTTCCTCTTTCTAAACCTCTTCCTCATAGCATCTACGCATTCACTCACTCAACCAACATTTATTGGCATTTCTTACTATGTGCCAAGTACCATTCCAAGTTCTGGGGAAACACAGAGAACAATATAAACAAGGCTTCTGCTCCTCCACTGGTTACATTCTGGTGAGGTAAAGCAGACAATAGCATGTAAACCAATGAATAAAGCAATAATTTTAAATAGTTATAAGTGTTTTCATTATAATAAAAAGGGATGATAAGAATAACTCTATAGCAAGAAGGTGACTGCTTTAGAGAAGATAATCAGGCCTTGTGGCTTGACATTTGAGCAGCTATGGGAAGATATGGGTGAAGATCAGTTCCAGCAGAGGCAACAGCTGGCCCATTCCAGGCACAAGGAGGAAGCTGCTGTGGCTGAGACACACAGAGGGAGGCAGAGGGTGGTGGCACATGAGATCAGAGAGATGAGCGGTGGCCAGATCATGTTTGCAGTGATAAGACCCTTGGATTTTATTCTAACTACGTAAAGTCACAGGAGGGTCTGAGCAGGGGAATAGAAATGCAGAATCTGAATTATGCTTTTTCGAGATGACTTAAGTTGCTTTGTGAACTGCAGTGAGCAACAGGGGAGTCCACGAGACCAGCTTGGAGGTCTTGCCGTCATTCCAAGATTCTGGTGACTCGAATGCACAGCCTACAACAGCCTGCCCCAGAAGCCGTGACCTCGGAGTTCTAGGGACCTGTGACCTTAATCACTGCATCCCAGCCCATAGCACAGGGCAGGGTCCATAGTGACAGAATGGCTTAATCGTCATTAACACACCTGAAATTTACACTCGGCTGAACCTAGCATCCTTTCCTTTTCCTCCAACACCACCAAGCTTCTGCAGAAACTCCCCTCCACTTACCAGGTTCTGCAAGCGACCAGGGGGCAGCCTATTCTCCTGCCTGCCTCTCTCCGACATTGGGCTGACCACCCAGGCCTGGCCCAGAGCCTCTGGCCATCCTGCCCACCCAGGCTCCCTCGTACTGAGGTCTGCACGGTTAGCACAGCAGCCTTGACGTCCTGATATTTAAGAGAGAGGTTTTCCCATTTGAGCCCCCATTTTTTCATCTGGAAGGCGGACACTATGTCCCATACCCTGACAGCCCCTATTCCCAAGACACCCCCCCACACCTCTTCTCTCTCATCCCTTCCTTCCACTAGAACAAACCCACCCTGGCTTTTTTTTCTGAAGTTCCTCTGATCCCCGAATTATCCAAACTTTTCCCTGGAAACGAGTTCTTTGTCTCTCTTCCAGCCTGATGCCAGGTGGCCGAGTGCTGGGCACCCAGGGTGAGGGTTGCCCCCTGACCTCCTGGGTCTAGCCCTCCCCGGGCAGCCCGCCCGCCTGGGGTGGGCAGAGGTCAGCGCTGAGGTCCCTTGCACTCAGCCAGTTACTGAACAGCTGGACTCCGGGACCCCAGCCAGGCGGCGGGGAGACTGGGCAGGAGCGAGGGGGGACTGAGCGAAGAGGGGAAGTGCCGGAGCTCGGGAGAAGGAAAGCGGGTCCCCGAGAAAGAAGAGGGAAGGCGGGGAGCGCGGGGGAGGCGAGGCCAGGCGGAGACACAGAGGGAGGGACGCGCGCGCGCGGCCCGGGGCGCGGAAGGAGCGGGAGCGCGAGGCCCGGGGAGCGGGGGCCGGCCGGCCGCGCCGGGGAGCCGGGAGCCGCGACGGGGGCGGCGACGAGGACGCGGGGGCGGGCGCGCCGCCGGCTCCATCCCTGCCCGGAGCGCCGCCGGCGCGGCCGCAGGACCGAGGGACCCCGGCGCAGAGCCCCGCTCGGCCGCCGCAGCAGCGCCAGGTAACGCGGCCGCCGCCCCCCGCGCCCTTCTCCGCCCCCGTCGCGCCCTGACCCCAGATGCAGCCCGGCCCCGCCGCTCGCTGGTCGTGCCTGACCTTGGGCAAGTCCTCGGCCGGCGAGCCTCAGTTTCCTTCTCTGTGAGCCTGGGGTCGTGCCCGCGCCTAGGGGGCGTGGCAAGGACGGGCTGCCGCGCTGGGGCGCGGGGTCTGGGGGGCACCCCCTCTGCCCGCGCGGGGGTGGTTTTGGAAAGTCCACTGGCGCCGAAGCAATGCCTGCTTTGGGAGGTGGTATTTTCTCAGGGCGGTGTGTCTGCGGGAGCGTGGAGCGACTTGCTGGTTAAGGGAAGCCGACCGAGGGCCAGGGAGGCGGAGGGCGGGCTCGCAGCCCCTTAGGCAGCTGAGGCGTCTGGCTTGCGTCCCCCCTGCACCGCTGCCCCATGCCCGGGAGCGACGACCAGGCAGCGCTCAGCCTGGCAGAAGCCCAGCCCAGAGCGCCCAGAGAGCTTTTTGCCTCTGAGATGGGTCTGAGCCTGGCGTTGGCCTCGGCTAGGAATCCCTGGTTCGCCTGTTTAACTAAGTACAGTTGACCTTGAGCAGGTGCGCCTCAGTTTCCTGCTTTGTGGAAAGTGGCATGTGAATGCCCCCTTTGAGGCGGTCATGAGGATAAGGAGGTGGGGCGAGAAAGTACCTGGGGCTGTGGTGTCCGGTGGCAGTTGTTTTATGCTAACTGGTGCTGGTCGCCTTCTGGGACCTCATCTGTATGTGCCAGATCCTCTCCGGCCTCCTTTGCCAGAGGTGGGAGTGAACAGGCTGGACATGAAGCAGGGCCCAGGAAATTTGGGAGGCCTGGGAGCCCTCCCTCCAACCTACACACACATCCTGATGGTTCTCTAAGGTGCACCATCTGTGAGATGACAGCTCATGTCCTGTAAAGACTCCTGGCTGAATCTCTCCCAGCCTCAGTTGCTTTATTTGTATAGGAAGTTAGGAATTCCTACCTACCAATGAGTCCCCTGTCACTGGAGGTTATGAAAGGCTCATGAAAGAAAATGTAGATGGATCACATTTATTGATATCTCTGACCCTGAGACATGACCAGTATTGAACGGTATGAGAGAATGATACGTCTCCAGCACCTGCACCGTGCGTGCCTAGTACTGGGCACATTACGCAGCATTATTCGTTAGAGTCATAACAACAATCTTGGGAAGCTGGTGCCATTGAACTCCAGATTTACAGAGGAGAATACCAAGTGTCACAAGGGCAAGTGGTTTCCGCCCAGTCACACTGTAGGAAATACCTGTGCTGGGTTTGGCCCCAGGTCTACCTGGCTCTAAAGTGCTTCCGACAGTACCATACTGGCCCCAAAATATGACTGTGAAAGGTGTTTAGCATGGGGCCTGGCACCTGGCAGGCCCCCAGTCAGTGCTGGTTTCTTGTGCCACATGTCATAGGAAGCTCTGCCTTATAATCACTGTAGAAAGTGAGTCGGAAGGCTGACAGTGGGATCCAGGTGTTTTTGCAAAGTGATTTCTCTAGGGGTCTGGAAAGAAGGAAGGTCACTACTCAACACCACATAGGAAGTGCATATCAGGCTAACTCACCCCAGCCCAGCAACTTCTCTTCCTTCCTCAACCACCCCATCCCAGTTAACCTCATCTCCATTAACCTTGGCCGAAGCTGCTTCTCCTGGCTTCTTGGACACTTTCTGTTCTCCATCCTCCGCTGACTAAACTGACCCTCCCAACTGATGCATCCCAAGGGAGAGCAAGTCCAGCTGTGGTCCATCCCCACCAATGCCCCAGAGAAGGGGAAACAGGATTAAGTCTCAATCCCAAGGATTTGGCTCATCTTGGGGAAGAAATCCCTGATGACAGGAAAATGGGCACCCTGCTGTGGGAAAATGGGTGTCCAGGCAGTCTAGAGAGATTCTTTTGCCAAAAGTGTTTTGTAAGAAGTGAAGGACATCCACATGGAGTGATGAGACAAAGCCTCTTTCAAGTGCAAAGACGTTCATCAACAACCAGGGAGTGCCTTAGTGTCCAACAATAGGGGATCAATTCAGTGAATTATGGGACAGCCATGTGGCTACTAAAAATGGAAAGTTTTTAATGAATAGGGACATGTTTATACAGGCATATATAGGTCATGCTCACAAATTTATGGCAAGCACTTAGAAAAAAGACTGGAAGGAAATAGGCCAAAGAGTGTTAACAGTGTTTGGCAGTGGGTGGCCGGATTATGGGAGATTTGTTCCCTGCCTCTATAATTTCTGAACTTCCACTTATGCAGTGAGCGTATACTTTAATAATTAGCAAACATAGAACTGTCTGGCATCTAGTATTAACCCATCACCACCTCCTCCTGGCCAGCACCCAGGACAGGGCTGACACGTGGACAGAGCCACCTCTCTGTTGAGGCCTGGCAGGCTCCTTAGAAGAAAGAAGGAATATTAAATTATTAATACGAATACTATCCGACATTTTTTGTCTTCTTATTTTGTGCTCATGATAATCTTATGAGGTAGGTACGATCAATATCCCTGTTTTACAGAGAAGAAATTGGGAGTCAGATCTTTCAGTCACTTCGCCAATGTCCCACAGCATTCAAATGCAGGCAATCCAAATCCCAAGCCTGCATTCCTAACCAGAGTCAGGAAAGGTGGACAGATTCAATTGGCCATCATTTAAACACCTATCACAGAAACCTTGGACTTGACAGGTGAAGAAATAGCTCAGCAAAGTGCCCTCCAAAGTGCTAGGTATTGTGCTGGGTGCTGGGCACCCAAGGGCACATGCGGTGTTGTCTCTACACAGGTGTCAGGGAGAGTGGTGTATAAACAGCGTCTTCAGGACTTTGATGGGGGGTTGTTCAGGAAACTGTGGGATTTCAGAGAATGAAGGGTGAAGGCTCCCCAGAAGCGATTTTATCTGAAATGGATCTAGAAATATAAGCAAGAATTCACCAGGTGAGCAAAAGAGGTGTGAGCAGTGGTTCTCAACTTGGGACAGTTTCGTCCCCCAGAGGTTATTTGTCAATGTCAGGAGATATTTTTGATTGTCACAACTAGAGTCAGGGTATGCTAACACCTAGTGGGCAGAGGGCAGGGAGGCTGCTACACATCCCGCAGTGCTCAGATGGCCCCACAACAAAGAATTCTCCTGTCCTGTATGTCAGCAGTGCCGAGCTGAGAAACCCTGGACTTGAAGAGAATGACATTCCTGAAAGGGGATCAGCCCATGCAAAGCGTCCACAGATGTTTATTAAGTGCCTCCTCTGTGCTGGGCACTTCGAACCTGTGATTGCAGTACTGGCCACGGGCCTCCCTGCTGCCACTCTGCCCCCACCAGCAACCAGGTATTCTGTAAAAAACAAATATTAAAGCTGTCATAGAGATATAATTCATGCATCATAAAATTCACCATTTAAAGTATACAAGCTAATGGTGTTTAGTACACTCATGGGGTTATCCAACCATCACCACTAATTCTAGACTATTTTCATCACCCTAAAAAGAAATTCTGTGCACACTAGCCGTCACTCCCTCTCCATCCCCCACCCCCCACCCAAGGCTAGGGACCTACTAATCTATTTTCTGTGTCTATAGATGTGCCCATTCTGGACATTTCATATCAAAGTAATTATATAATGAATGATTACATGGAATAGTATATGGCCTTTTGTGACTTTTTTTTGCTATTATTAATGTACAATTACATGAGCAATACTATGGTTACTAGGCTCCCCCCATTATCAAGTCCCCACCACATACCCCATTACAGTCACTGTCCATCAGCGTAGTGAGATGCTATAGAGTCACTACTCGTCTTCTCTGTGTTATACTGCCTTCCCTGTATCCCCCTACCCCATCCCCACCCCTGCTACATTATGTCTCCTAATCATAATGCCCCTTTTTCCCCCCTTCTCCCTCCCTTCCCACCCATCCTCCCCAGTCCCTTTCCCTTTGGTAACTGTTACTCTATTCTTGGGTTCTGTGAGTCTGCTGCTGTTTTGTTCCTTCAGTTTTTTCTTTGTTCTTATACTCCACAGATGAGTGAGATCATTTGATACTTGTCTTTCTCCGCCTGGCTTATTTCACTGAGCATAATACCCTCTAGCTCCATCCATGTTGGTGCAAATGGTAGGATTTGTTTCCTTCTTATGGCTGAATAATATTCCATTGTGTATATGTACCACACCTTCTTTAGCCATTCATCTACTGATGGACACTTAGGTTGCTTCCATATCTTGGCTATTGTAAATAGTGCTGCGATAAACATAGGGATGCATATGTCTTTTTCAAACTGGGCTGCTGCATTCTTAGGGTAAATTCCCAGGAGTGGAATTCCTGGGTCAAACAGTATTTCTATTTTGAGTTTTTTGAGGAATGTGACTAATTTATTTTGCTTAGCATGATGTTTTCAAGGTCCATCCACGTTGTAGCATGTATCAGTACTTCCTTTTTCTGGCCAAAATAATATTCCATTGCAATGGATATACTGCCCGTTGTTTATCCATTCATCGGTTGATGGGCATTTGGGTTGTTTCCACCTTTGGGCTATGATGAATGATGGTGCTGTGAACATTTGTGTATAGGCTTTGTTAGGACCTTGTGTTTTCATTTCTTTTGGGTATGGACCTAGGAGTCATGTTATACCTAGATCATGTTAAGGCTGTGTTTAACCTCTCAAGGACCGGCCAGAGTTTTTCCTGAGGCAGCTGTACCATTTAACATTCCCACCGG
This sequence comes from Phataginus tricuspis, assembly GCA_029783875.1. Taxonomy (NCBI): domain Eukaryota; kingdom Metazoa; phylum Chordata; class Mammalia; order Pholidota; family Manidae; genus Phataginus; species Phataginus tricuspis. The sequence continues at coordinate 1,479,727 of JAQQAC010011087.1, read as the reverse complement.
CAGTGTATGCGGGTTCCAGTTTCTCCACATCTTCACCAACACTTACCATCCAACTTTTGGATTCTAGCCATCCTAGTGGGTATGAAGTGGTATTGTTGTGGTTTTCATTTGCATGCTCCTCGTGGTTGATGAATTTGAACATCTTTTCGGGTGCTTGTTGGCCATTTGTATATCTTGGCTGCAAAACTATCTATTAATGTCAGTTTTTAAAGCTTTATTGCATCATTCCCTTACTTAGACTGAAATGCAAACCCCACAGAGGTCCACAGGGCCCCACATTATGGATGGGGCCCTGCACACGCCTCTGACTGCATCTTTCCTGGCTCACTCTGCTCTGACTACACGGGCCTCAGAGCGGCAAGCTGGTTTCCCTTATAAGTCCCCTGCACGAGCTCTTTCCTGGATCACCATTTGCACAGCAGCTCTGTGTGCGAGCTCAGGGCAGCCTTCCCTGTCCTCTCAGTCTCAAGGCCCTCTTTAGCACCTCTCAAGGTTTCCTTAGGTCATTTTTTTTTTACTCTGATAAGATCTGGAAAAACTGGGCTCCAGGTATGACTACACCCTTCTTCACTGTGTGACCCTAGGCAAGCCATCGCCCCTCTCTGGGCCCCAGCTGTGCCATCTGAAACCCAGACTGGGGTGTTCTGGCTACCGCAGGTCCTTTCTGACTCTGCCCTTCTCTGATTCCTGCTTCCGTGGGACAGCTCTGCCAGGAAGGCACAGGCCTGGCACCGCGACAGTGAGAGGAAGGTGGCTGGACCAAGTTGGGCACGGATCGGAGCAGGCAGCACGCTGGTTATCTCCAGCCCCATGGGGACGGTGTGCAGGAGTATGTGGTTGCTTTGACCTGGCACCCAGCCTCCAGGAACAGCAGAAGAATTGTCATCGGTTCCAGCAAGGACTGAATACCTTGGCCACTTTTGGGTCCAGAATCGCCTACTTTGCCTGGGAAAATAGAAAATAATCTTCTAACCTCCAAACCCTGAATATTAGAGCCATTCAGGCCCTCACTCAGTCACTCAACAAACACTTTTCAGGTCCACTTTTATGCCTAGTTCTGGGCAATGCTCCAGAAACACAAAGATGCAGAAATATGACACCTGCCAAGGAATTTCACTGTAGTGGGGAAGGCAGATATGTAACCAACAAATGATACTCTAGGTAGTGGATACAGCCCTTAATCCATGAGCAGACATCTGAGATCTGAGTACCCATGGCCCTGGGGGCATCAGGGAGGGATCCACAGAGCTGGGTGTGGAGGTGAATGGGATGTAAAGCAGGTAGACTCAGAGGGTCTGGTGTTCCAGGGGGAGGAAGACGTGTGCAAAGACACAGAGCTGCAAAACCTCCAGGCGTGCTCAGGGCATCCAGAGCGGTGAGGTTGCCGGGTGCCGGGGTGGTGGAAGGACGTAACAGAGGAGTGACACGACCAGTATCACGAAAAGCCCACAGTGCCAAGCGGTGGAGTTTGGGATTCAGACCTTGTCTTGTAGGCCTGGGAGCCACAAAAGGATTTGAGGAGGAGGATAGAGACGATCAGGTTGCATTTTCTAAAATGCCCTTCCTCCAGATAGAGTGGAAGCAGGTGGGGCTGAGGGGAAGGCAGAGGAGCCTCGTCGGGATGCCCTTGCTTATGTCCAGATGAGCAGGGATGAAGGCTGGGACCCTGCAGCTGGCGAGAAGGGGGCAGAGGCACAAGCTGTTTGCGAAGTAAAAGCACACGGAAGGGGGATGGGCTGAAGGGGACAGGGGAGGCTGAATAATGAACAACGCTGGAACAGTTTGATGCCAGCCTCCTGGGGTCCCGACTGCCATTGAAGAGGCACAGGGACTGCAGGAGCTGACATTTTAGTGTGCTGTTTTCCAGCTGGCTGAGAGACATAGGACAGAGGTGCAGGAGAGGGTGACCCAGACCCAGGGGTCGGGGTGTGCAAAGGCACAGCGGGTGAGAATATGAAGACTTTCTGGGCAACCGGAGTGCAGAGGACATGATGGGAGGAAAGGAGGGAAAGCTGAGGCTGGAAAGGGCTGGAGGGCAGAGATGCTGCAGAGGGCAGTGAGAGTCCAGAGCAGGGGTCCAGGCTGCAGCACCACTATCACTTCCAGATGCTCCCTTCCCATGAGAAAGCCGGCAGGTCGGGTGTCAGCCCTCTCCTGGACCCCACCATGCTCCCAGGGCTGCATGGCCCATGTCAGCCTGACTTTCAACCAGGAGAAAGGCAGACGGCCAATGCGTTTAATGCTGATCTGGGGCAAAATTCTCAGACATAATGAAAGGGGAGGGTGGTTAGAAAAGGAAGTCATCCAGGGTGCCGACCTGAGGACAGCAGGAACAGGCGGAGACCACGTGCCGCGGCCGGCAGAGGGCTCTCCAGGGGAACCATGCAATGTCAAAAAAAAACAACAGCAACAAAGAGCCAACGTTTTTAAATGAGATTTCATTTAAAAAATGGATGTTTTATTTTAAAGCCAGAGATTTCACTTAAAATCCAGATGTCCAGCTTCTCTCAAAGAATGTGGCGACCTGGTGGAACAAGGCCCAGAGTGACCACGGCAGCCACTCCCTGGCCAGGGCATGCACGGGTCGCCATACCTGCTTCCCCGCGGTGCCGCAGCGGGTGTAGGCAGTCCACACGCAGCCTGGCTGGGTCTGGAGGCTCGAGCGGGAGCGGCCGCCTGGCTTGCTCTGCCCTGCCACCCTCCCTTTGCCCTGCGTTCCCTGAATTCATCCTGGGAGCATCATTCTCAGGGTAGCCTCCGTGGGAAAATAGGGCTGAGGGCGGAGGCAGGTTCTAGGACTTTATTTGGCTTTCTAAAAGCCCTGCAGTCCCAGCACCCTCAGTCACCGTGCAGCCTGGCAGACACAGCTAAGACCCCAGGTGACTAGATTCGGCTCTGCAGTCCCAGCACAGATTCCTGTTTTTAAGTAGCACCTTTAACAAATGTCTGCAAAGCCCAAATGGGAAAATACTGCCTTTTTCTAAAGGTTTATTCAATGGTTATGTGATTTTCTTTTCACTTTTGATTAAGTAAGACATTCATGTGGTTCAGAATTACAATATATCAAGGTGCATAGAGAAAGGCTCCCCAACCCTGGCCCCCCGTCTGACCAGTCCCTGCCCAAAAGAGGGGGTCACTTGTGACATGGCCTTGCCATATTTTCTTACTGCAAAGCATGTACACTTTATAGATATGCATTTTTTTTCTTATTTTTGACATAAGGGGAGGATATTATACACACTTCGGCATCTTCTTGTTATGTTTTAGTCACTGTAGAATTAATTCTTAATGTAGAAATTTTGAATAAAGAAGTTTGGAAGAAGATAGTAATAAGTCATGGTACCACCGTCCAAAGAAAACCACTCTTACCATCCAATCTGCCTTTCCAGACACAGCTTTTAGTTGTTGATTTTCTTCCTTATAGGTTAACAGGATTTCACAGTTACAATCATGCTCTAGGTGCAACTTGAATCCTGCCACTTTATTGCTTAAATATAAACATTTTCTCTTATTATTTCATAGTGTCCAAAATGTGGCAGTAATGATAGTAACAGCTACAGTAATTCCATTCTGACATAATTCACTCAACCATTCTCTTAGTTTGAGACATATTAAAGCCATTTGCAATATTCAACTGTCGTAAATAATACAGTTGAACCTGCAGCTCTTTACATCTTTGGAATTGGGCCGAAAGAGCATCTCCAGGAAGCCCGGCATCTAAGTCAGAAGCCATGAATTGGTCCCCCAGGGCTGGGGCTGGGGGCTGTGGAGGAGCTGGGGGGCTGCTGAGGGCATTGCTGAGGGAGGGGATGTGGTTGGGGCCCTGGAAGCAGAAGGGAGAGGGCAGGACAGAGGCCAGTGGGGAGCTGGAGGAGGACAGGTTCTGGGCCAGGCATTGTGCTGAGTGCGTGTGTATCATGTACGACGTTCATCCCCACTGAGCGCTTGGTAAGTGCTGGGGCTTGGCACACATTTGCCCGTTTATTCCTCATAACAATCAGGTAATGCAGGGACTATTGTTATTTCCATTTTGCCATTTGAGGAATCTGAGGCAGAGAAACAGCAAACCATTGCTCACTATGGCCACAGAGAGAAGCAGCGGGGCCAGAATGTAGCCCAGAAAGCTGGCCGCAGAATCCTCTTTCTCTTAATCCCACAAATCTCCTGACACTGTTCTGTGGCTGGGATTAAAATCCCCAATTCACAGCAAGGGAAACTGGGGCTCAAAGCAAAGTTGCCTGGCTAAAACTGCCTCACTGGTAAGTAAGAGAGCTGAAATCAGAACCTGCTGCAGCTGCTGTAAAAGACCCACTTCCTCAGCCACTGGGTCTTGGAGGCTGAAATGATGGGGGGCTGAGGGGCGGGCTAGAGGGAGAAGCCTTCCAAGGCAGACAGAGTCCCGTCTGGCCTTACACTCTGTGCAGGGCTTACCACGAGCCGTCCCTGCACTCAGGCAGTTCCCAGTGAGACCCAGATTTACTCCAGGGCTCGCTTCTCCTCCCCATCTGGTGACCTAAGGTGCCTTCTTTCGCAGAAAGGCAGGACTTGAAGCCCAGGGTTTCCGAGAGAAGACCAGAGAATGGCTGTGGGGATGGCAGTGACATGTGCTGAGGGGCCACCACCCTTGTGGCACCATCCCTTCCCCTGCATATTCGTCTTCCCAGCGCCGCACACGGCAGTATCATGGCCACTGCAGAGGGCAAAGCTGGGCCTCAGGAGGTTCCTGGCTCTTTTCCACTACAGGGTGTCGCCTTCCTGGAGTGAGCAAAATGCTTCCTCAGGTGTGGGGCAGGCAGCCCTGGGGGTCCCGGGATGGACTTGGGTGGTCAGGGGCACGGATATCAGCAAACATGCGATACAGTGAGAAGACCCCCTTTTCAGTTCTCCTCAGACCTTCCTCTTTATGTCAGAGAGAAAGTGTCAGTCTGCTGCGAACCCACCTTTAACCCCACTAGCACAGGCCAGTCTGCCTTTCTGACAAGGAGAGGGTGGGGCCGGCTCTTGGGGCAGCAGTCACTATACGGAATTTAACAATATCGGTTGTTTTTCCACAGCATTTATTTTTGAAGTGACCTATTTGAGGGAAAGTGATCCTGGTGGTTTTTGCAATAATTAAACAATATTAAGTAAAAAACAGAACTGGTATTTTTTTGTGGGTTTGGCAAAAGCATGGCGGTGATCCATGCACAGATGAGGTTTGGGAGACCCAGGAGGTGGGGGCAGGGTAAGCCGTGAGGAATGGAAACGGAAAGGGCTGTTCCCAGCTCTCACCAGCTGTGTCGCCGCGACCTAAGCACCCGGCGCCTCTGCCACATTTGCAAAATGGGGTCATAGTGACCAGCTGGCTGCTCCACAGAGTTATCCTGAGGGACTCAAACTGAGGTATGTGGAGGGGCCTTGGCCAGTGGGGGAAGGCAGAGAAGATCACATAAGATGACCAGCATGCATGAATGTTCCAGGCAAGTATCAGGTGCTTGCTGGTATCATTTAAGTGACCCAGCGGGCAGTGACAGGACTTTGACCTGTAAGAGCAGCTGTTCCCTGCTGGAAGGGCAGACGCTTCCTGGAGTGAGGCTGGGGGAAAGAAGAGCAGAGAGGAAAGAAGATAGGGGTCAGCGGGTCAGTTCCGGTGCCCAGCTCACACGGCGGCAGCTGCTGCTGGTGGTGGGGGTGGAGCTGGGGGTGGTGATGGTGATGGTGGTGATGGACATGAGCGTGGTGACGAGGATAACGGCAGTAATTGTTGGGAGGGCCGCCATGCCAGGGATGATGGCCGTGATGGCTCTGTGGGTGGTGATGAGTCCATTTGGAGGGCCTAATGCTGTTTATCATTGAGAAGCAAAGACTCGGGAGAACAAGGAACTCTCTCTAGGGCTGCCTAGGGATTTGTTCTCTGGGGCTTCAGAGCTTCCCAGAAACCTACAAAAGTCACACAGACACACATACACACAAAAGCCAGATCTAAAATACAAAAAGAGAACCAGAAAATACCAAGTAATAAATGTTTCATTGGGTATCTGCAAATGTAACACTACAGCTAGTCAGTGGCCACTCGTTACACTTAGTAGCTGAATATGAATCCTATTTTCTATGGAAAGCACATATATTACAAGCACTTATGCAGTTGAGTATGCTTCCAAAAGAAAGAGTGCCTGGGACTCTATAATGTATTTAAATGACTGTGACTGATTGGCAAATGATTTACAAGACAGTAAGTCCCCCACCGCTGGCCACATAGAAAGGGGTTGAGGATGACTGCCTCTCTGGGATGCTGTGGAATGGGTTTCTGGGCACCAGATGACTCCTGAGCTTTGTTTCTACCCAGAGCCCTCCTATTGTATTATTTTGGGGGGCTCAATTCCTTCCTTCCCACCCCCTACACACACACACACACACACACACACACACACACACACACACACACAAGTAGCTGGAAGAAACCTTCAAGATATTCTAAGCCCATCTCACTGCTTTTCTGCTGAGGAAACTGGGTGTATGCCTTGTTGGAGATAACACAGCAAGTCAGAGCCACACCAGGGACCCAGACTCAGGGACCAGATTCCCAGCCCAGTGCCCTGTCCACCCTGCCCCTGGGCATTTTCCCCTGAGTGACAGAGTTGGGTGCCTCTGCGGACACTGGCAATCCAGGGTCTCACCTCCCCCAGAAGAACCAAGACAGAATTTTCATTTGGCCCAGCCTAACCCCTGCCCTGAAAACTCCCTCCTCAGGCCTTTCCCGCACCTGACAACCCACTGCTGGTGGTGGACTATTGCCCAGTCACAAAACGCCATAGACCTCAATTTCCTCATCTATAAAATGGACATCAGTAATGGTCTCCACCTAATAGGCTTGTCGTGGAGATTAAATGGGATAAAGTATATAAAGCACTTAGAACGTCGCTTGGCACTTTCAAAGTGTCCAATAAATGGGATATTATGTTGTTGTGATGGTTGTTTTCTTTTTTTTTTTTAGTATTTTTTTTATTAAGGTATTATTGATATACACTCTTATGAAGGTTTCACATGAAAAAACAATGAGGTTACTACATTTACCCACATTATCAAGTCCACACCCACACCCCAATGCAGTCACTGTCCATCAGTGTAGTAAGATGCCGCAGATTTGTGATGGTTGTTTTCGATATGCATTTGGTCAGTCCAGTAAGTATTAATCAAGTCCCCATCAAGGGCCTGTCAGGGAATAAAGTAGAGAAGACCCTGGCCCTCACACCACTGCATCCCAGTGGGGAGAGAGAAACAGTGAACAAATAGGGAAGCAAGAGAAATACCAGGAAAGAAATGTGTTCTACAGAGAGCCAAATGGAGGGGAGATGATGGAGGATGACGGGAGCTGCCTTGGGGGGTCAGTGAGGAACCCTCTGCGGGACCACTCTTTGCACCCCCACGTGCATGTCCAGGTCAGAGCAGACCACAGGCAGAGCCCCCGCCGGAGTGAGCGGCACGTCCAAGACACAGGAGCCAGGCCAGTGTGGCCAGGGACCTCGGAGACTTGGGGTGTGAGCAGGAGGCCGGGGAGGTGGGGCACAGGTCCCATGGGGCCCGGTGAACAGGACAGTGTCGGGGAAAGAGAGGAAGTGAGTGGTGTTAGTGATCAGAGGAAGCCAGTCGAGAGCGGTCGCAGAATTCCAGGCAGGAGACGGGGCTGGTTTGGACTAGACCCAGGATGGCGGCCGGCAAGGTGAGCAGCCACATCCAAGATATGTGCGTTTCATAGGCAGAATCAGGGCTTGCTGATGGGTCGAGTGTTGGCTGGAAGAAAGGCAGGAGTCAAGGATGATGCCTGAAGATTGAGCCCCAACTCGGCGGATGAAGGGTAGGAAAGAGAACCAGGGCCGTCCGCCAGCCTCACAAGCGCTTTGTGCCTACAGTGTCCAGAGTGGGGCAGCCAGGCAGCCAGCAAGCAGGTTTGTGGTTTCTGGGGACAGGGGAAGAGGAGGTGGGGGCGACTGCTGGATGGGTGTGGAGTTTCCTTTTCGGGTGATGAAAGTGTTTTGAAACGAGATCGGGCCGGGAGTGGTGGGGGGGGGGGGGGCGGCCCGCACAACCTTGTGAATGTGCTGAATGCTACTGATATTTGTACACTTAGAGACAGTCAATTTTATGTTCTGTGACTTTCACCTTCATTGAAAGAAATGAAGGAGAAATAGACTTCCTCAGACAAACAATAACCAAGGGAAATTTTTGCCACCAGATGTGGCTTCAGGTTTTCACATCAGCCATCGGCAGAGGCCAGGCAAACAGCATGGGGTCTCTTGCTGCTAAGAAGACACCACGGCCAGAACTGGTCACACAGGTAGTCAGGGAATGGGCTGGACCAGATTCGTGTCTTCAGCAGGGAGGGGGGTGGCGTGGATGCTCAGGGACTGTGCAACCAGGCTTAGTTCAAAACCCTGCCTGCTGTGTGCCCTTGGCCAGGTGACTTAACCTCTCTAGACCTGAGCTTCACCATCTGCCAAATGGGACCATAATAATCTCTGCCTCACAGAGACACTAATTTATCTGTAGTTGCTCAGCAAATGGAAGTGGTTGGTGTCCCGGCTTCTGGTCCAGATCACCTCCCCTCACTGTGATGCCCAAGCGATGACATTCATAGTAGGGAAACATCCACCTTGGTCCCTGCTCCCCCTGGGCTGGTGGGCACACGTCTCTGGGTGGGGAGAGCTCCTCCCAGCCTCTGCCAACACAGCTCCTGCCCTGAGGCCCAGGCAACGTTCTGACCCCCTCGCCTCCCGGCCTGTGCAGAGACCGCAATGCCCGGAGCGAGATGTGCTTGAGGGCCGAGGCAGTCCTGACTTTGGGCCCCTGTGGCTCAGAAGAAAGGAACCAGTGAGACCAAAGCTCCGATGGCTGGGAGTCTGGGGTCTTCCTCTGGGGACCGCCTTACAGAGCCTTTCCCAAATGTTCTGCCATGAGGAAGGAGTTAGAAAGCTGCAACCACAAAGATGAAAGATGACTTTGCGTGTTATTGTGAAGGAGGAAGAAAATGCCCAGACAATCACACCATCACTTTGAAAATCCCAGAGGTGGTTTCTTTCTCTGTAGGAGACACTAAATAACGTTGTGGTCCAGAACAGGGACTCTGGAGTCAGGGAGACCTGGGTTCACATCCTGTCTTTTCCACTAATGTATGGAGACTTTGAGTAACTTCCCGAACTTTTCTGAGCCTTGGTTTCTGCCTTTGTAAAATGCGGGAAGATCCTTGCCTCAGGCTGTTGTGGTAAAGCGCGATGAGAGGCGGGCAGAGGCCCCCCCACCTGTCAGGAAGTCAGCATTCGATTTGTGTTCATGGATAAGAGTGTCCCCGTTGATGGGTGCTGACTGGGACCCGGAGAACTACCCTCCCAGACCTGGCACCAGTTCCCTGGGTGATCTTGGGCCTGTTGACCGAAACTTCAGGGGCTCCCTTTCGCCTTCAGAGCTGAATCTGAACTCAGCACTCCGTCTGCAGCTCCACTGTCCCCCTGAAGTTCAGCTCGAGAGATGGGCAGAGGTATTGCCAACTTTGTGCCAATGACAGGAGGCATCGGAGGGCAGGGCGTGGCCAGTCGGACTCCCAGAGCTGTGCATTGATTTGTGGGGAAGTGATGGTCCCTGAGAGCCGTGAGCTTGGAGCTGGGGATTTCCTCTAAAGGGGCCCCTGGCGGAAGCACACCAAGCGGCCGCCGTGGCCTGGACCCCTGCACTGGTCCTAACCCTAGGCATGACCCGGTCACCCCGCTTCTCCTCCTTTGAATGGTCCCTCTGCCCAGAGAACTTGCCCCTTCACTTCTCCACCTGTCCAACTATGGGGCTGCTAGGTCGTTAATTGGTAACACACACCCAGGGTAAAAAGACTTGAATGGTTGGAAAGGGCCTGCGCGCCCGTCCTCCCCCAGCCTGGGCCCAGCCCCCGTTTCCCCAGCCTGCCCCTTGTCACGGGCCTTCCGGAGCCACTCGGGCTGGCGTCAGCACATGTGTGCACTGGAGTCCACACGCATCCATCTCTCCCTTTCCGCAGCGCCCTCGGGGCAGGTTTGGAGACCACCCCATATCAGCCCAGACAATTCGCATGAGTCTTCGAGGCGGCAGCACCACGTTCCGCCCTGTGTACTTTTACACCCTTTCCAGCTTTCGGTGACTCACACCAGACTGAGGCGTCACAGGACAGATTCCTAGAAGAGCCACTGCTGGGTCAGTAGTGTGTGTTTTTAATGTTAATAGGGGTTTCCAGGCCCAGTAAAGCGCTGCCTTCTGCACATGTGTACTTTGCAGGCACACACACACACACACACACACACACACGCCCCATAGCTGCCACCTGCCGCCACCCACAGAATCAAACTTCATTACTCCCAGTTCCCACAGCCCCCCGTGGCCCCCACCACGGCCCCTATCGCACCGCTTGTCTCTGAACGGCTGGGGGCCGGGGCTGCTGTGACCCCTTTGCTTATGTCCCCGGCCCTCGCCTCAGGCTCCTCAGGGAAGGTAAGGAGCCCCCGCACATCACATCTCCTGGCACCTCACAGCGGCCAGCATTCCTGCAGGGGAGATGCGCCTCTGTCTGACATCTGTAAGCGGGAGGAAGGCCCCCTGGGAAGGTCAAAGGTCATTTCCGTTTCAACCCTCTGGGCCTCCATCAGGTCGCTGAGCATCTCATGTTGGTGTGGCCGCTCTGGGGCTTGCAAAGGCTGGTCTTCTCTCTCTAAAGAATGAAGCTGCTTCACTGACCCCTTTGGGCTTCTTGACAGGGGCAGAGCTCCTGGGGGTCTGATACCAGCACCCCTTTCTGATGCTCTCAGTGCCAGGTACCCAGAACACTCGAAGTGGCCAATTATAGGGAGAAAGTTCTGAGAAATTATGGCTCATAAAGAGGAGGAACTGTCCTCCCAGGACCCAGTGACTTTCATATCTCAAAACTGACAGTGATAAATGCGGGTGGTCAGCAGGGCCTGGCTCAGGCCACCCCAAGGTGCCTGCCATGCCCCAACTCCTGACGTGGACAGCAGAGCCCCTTCCCGCCTCCCATCATATGGCCTCTGCTCCCGTGCCCCCTCTACCCCGTGAGGCTTCCCATGGTTCTGGGGTTAAAATCCACCATCTCCTTCGTCCAAGCCTTCACAGGGGCTGTTCCCTCCGTCTGGAACCCGCTCGTCCCTCATAGTCCTCCTTCCCGTCTGTACAAATCTCGACTCTAATACCACTTCCTTGGAAAGCCTTCATTATCCCCCCGGGTCAGGTCAGGTTCCCCTGTTCTACAATCTAGGGGCTCCCTCTACTTCCCCTTTATATAATTCTTAACACAACTGCAAATAACTGAGCCACTCTGCAGTGAGTCACTCATGTGTGTCTCCCCCACTGTACTAGAAGTTCCAAGCTCACATTCACTGCTGTATCCCCAAACCCGGTGCAGGGCCTGCACCTGGCGGGCACCCAGTAAGGATATGGACTGCGTGTGATTGCTGTTTCCTGGCCGTGTGGATCTGGACAGTAATACAAACAACATCTGGCGAGAGCCCACCGCATGCCAGGGATCTTTACTGTCTGCCTTTCCATATCTGCCACATGATGGAGGGCATATTATTAGCCTCGTTTCATAAATGAAAAAGCTAAGGCTTGGAGAGTTTTCAGTCATGTGCCCAGGACCACAAAGCTATTAGATGACAGCATCGGAATGAGAACCCAGATCCACCCAGTGCAGGGTCCATGCTTTCAGTCCCTGGGGCTCCCCTCACTTGCCAGACTGTCGATCTTTGCGGAAGGAGGGATAAAGCCACCTATTTAACAGGCTTGCCCTCTGGTCCACCTCGAAGGTGACTAGCACACAGTAGGTGCCTGATGAATATCATTTTCTTTTCCAGTTGTTAATTATTGCCTGGAAAACCAGATTCATCTTTCAGGCCTTATGAGAAACCCAGTCAGATGTGCCTTACCTGATGGCACCATCTTGCTGGCGATGCCGGCTCCCCAGGTGGCTGTGCAGCCGTTTACCTGCTGAAATCACAAAAGGAGAACTTCATTTCACTTCCCAGTGACAAGGGGAAAGAAAGTAACGGGGAGGAGACTGCAGCCCCTAGACGGGTCGCCCCTGTAGTTGACAAGCAGAAGGTACCACCAGTGGCTCTCCTCCTGGGCTTTCATCCAGGAGGAGCAGTGAGAGGGAAGCTGGAGCATCAGGCAGGCCTGGTCCTGCTTCAGGGTCAAACCTCTCCTGGTGGGGTGGCCCTCGACCCTCCAAGCCCCTATTTTCCTTGTTGCCGTATGGTAGGATTAGGGAGGGAAATTCCTGGGGGATGCCTTCTGATGGTGAATTACCAGGGACCCCACTAGGAGGAGAGTTTTCCTGGGGCCCAAAAAACTCAATTCTACCCCACGGGGTTAAGGACCCTCCTTCCTGTGCACCCCAAGCACAAGCCCCTGCCAGAGGTGTGCAGGTGGGAGGCAAAAGTGTGAGACGATGGAGCAAGCTCCTCTGGAAGACTTCCTGGAGGATGGAAGAGAGGAGGCCAGATCCTGAGAGAAAAGTGGGGGCCACCCAGATGCTGGCGGGAGGAAGGGCATTCTGAGCAGCAGAAACAGCAGGTGCACGTGCACAGAGTCGCATGGGCCTGACACGTCCAAGGCCACTGGAGCTGCGTTTCTCAAAGTGTCATCCTAGCACTCTAAAGGGTACTTGGCAGGCAGAGACTGAGGCTAAAGAGAGAAGACAGAACCAGGTCATGAAAAACCTTGAATGCCATGCCGAGGATCTATACTTAGACACAACCAGGGCTAGGAATGGGAAGTGATCAGAGCAGACTTCCCTGCACAGAACGCAGTGCAACGGGTCTAACACACATCTGCTCGCACATTGAGTGCATTTAACACACTGAATTAGTGGCTGATTGGCCAGCATGGGCCCTGAGAGGCACACATGAGGTGGACTCTGGGCAGGCCCCTGCTCTCTGCTGTAGCTGCATTTGCCAGGTGGTGACTGTAGGTAAAGGTCAGAAGCCTCCCCAGGGAGATGCGGGCGGCATTGCCACCTACGAGCAAATTCTCCAGAAAGTGCCTCTTCAAAGGCTATGAAGGCAAAGGAGAGAAGAGGAAGCAGCATGATGTACAAATGTGCACCTGTGGTCTGCCTGTGAGATGAGGAAAGGATGTGGCTGAAACCTGTTTTAATGAATTTCATATCATTTTCATGCATACAGACATATGCAGAGACAGAATGAGAAGTAGAACAGCTATTTAATCTACACGGACAGTTGGACAACCTCATGCACATTGTATTGTTTTTCAATTTGCATGTGTTTGAAGATTTTCACTATAAAATGTCGGCCCATTCCCACATATCCAGTCAGACATTCTAACCAACTCCACTTAACCCCAAGGTGAGCACCCTTAGGTCTCCAAGGCGGGGCAGCCACACACACGCACACACACACACCCGCTCCGTGTATCCTGCACCTCCTCTCTGGTGTGGACAGTGGAAAAATGTTGGCTGGCTGGATGGACAGAGAGGTAGATGGGGGTGGAGAGAGGTGGGCGGGGAGCAGACACGGTCACAGTGAGACTGCAAGGCAGCAGTTGCCAACAGGATGGCCCGTGCAAAGCCCACGGATGGGTGCTCCTGTCTGCAGGCATTTGGGGGAAGAGGCGCCAGAGCCGGACCCTGACAGGAGGCGAGGTGAATGCAGGAAAGAGCGGGCCTCCAGGGAGGAGGGAGAAGGCGTGCCGCACCTGGCGGGGGCGGGGGCAGAGGTGCCCGCCGCCTGCATGGCAGAGGCAGGGGACAGGCACAGGGGTGCTGGGTGTCATCCGACAGAAGCCCAGTGACGTCTGACCCAGGAACAGGCATTGAGGCCTGAAGGAGTGTGGACCTAGTTGGGCTCCAGGCTCTCTGGCCACCTTCTGGGGGTGTGATGTCATTGGCCTCCTGAGCCTCACGGTCCTCGCTGTGAACTGGAGCCGTGATGTCCCTCGTGCTTGTTTGTTGTGAGGATGAAATGGTATTTCATTTACCATGTGTGACCTCACCAGGCCCGGGACTGTCCTGAAGGCCGGTGCTGCCACGGTCTTGAACCATCCCCTGCTGATGGACACTCAGGCTATGTCCCAGTTTTTGCCACTTGGAAACCCGCTGACACGGACGCCCTTCTTCCTGTGTCTTCCCACATCAGTGCCTGTGATAAGAAGAATGTCAGCTCCCTCCTGGGTGTGAGGGCTCGGGTGTGGGGCGGCCCAGAGAGGTGCCCTTCCCGTACTCCTTAGGACGCTGAGTTCACTACAATAAGCATATCCACACTTTGGAAGTTCGAAAAAAAAGTTGAAGAAACCGCTTTTATGTTAGCTGTGATGGTGACAAAGATGGTGACACGATGACAGTGACCTTGTGGTGCCATGGCCCTCCAGGGCAGACATTCTGCCCGCAAGGTGTTGGGTGGACTGAACTCCACACCTTCTCAGAAGGTCACTGCAAACTTCAGAGACCTGGTCTGTGAAATAGAAACACAATAGAAGTGGTTCTTCGAAACTCCATGAAAAAAGGGGCTGCTGTTCTGTTCGTCCTTGTTCCCCCAGCACCTGGGACAACATTTGGCACATTATAGTTTCTGAACATAATTTTTGCTGTGAAGAACAGAAGGTGGGAAGAGAAGGAAGGCAGGTAGAAGGGAGGGAGGATGAATTCCTGATTATATGAGAGGCTGGTTTTGTTCAGGTTTGAAAACCCCAAACATTGATTAAAATGCCAGTCCAATGCCAAATACGTGTATCTGGCTGTTCAGGAGATTCACAGAAAATTTTGATCAGATACACAGATTCTCAGAAAAGATACCTTTACTGGTCTCACCCGCCCCCCAAAGTTAATTAAGTGTGGTGGTGAGAGCCATGTTGTTTGGGCTATTTATGTAAGGAAAAGATCTAAAAATAATACCCAGAGGCCCAGCTCTAGAGGCCGGGTGGCTGAGCCAGCTGGAGTGGCAGAAGGTGGCCAGGAGCCGTGATCTCTGCACCAACAGAGTGGTTATGATTAAATGACGCTTCTCATATTCGGGTTGCAAAGCCTCCCCAGACAAAAGGCTGGGAGAGACTCCGTTTATCTCACACGGCAATCAGCTTGCTTCTGAGAGGAGTTCCGCTGTCAACTTGATTTCTGCACACTCCCAGATCCCAGGAGATGGCCTGCTGGCTGTCCTCTGGAAAACCAGGATCGGCTGTGTGAAAGGGTGCGAGAATCAGGAGGTCCTGAGCCTGCTTTTCATCATTGGGAATCATAGAATATCACCACTTAGAGGGAATGCCTGAGATTTCCCCAAGAAGCATTTTGTATGTGGCCGTTTTATAGTGATGTTTACAGTGGCATAGGGAGAAGGAAGGAATAGAGGGAGGGAACCAGGAGCTGGAAATCACCCAAGCACCCATGATCGGGGGATGATAGAATAAACCATGGTCAGCCACCCCATGGACTGTTACACAACTATTGGAAAGATTGAGTGAGTTCTGTACCACCTGAGCTGGATGTGGGACCACATGTGCTGCTAAATAAGAAAAGATTTAGAGACAGGTTTAGAGCGAATGTGGGGTGGCCGTGCCGCTGGCAACCACACCAGCCCACTAAATCTGGCCCTCTGCCTGGCTTTGGGCAGCCCGTGAGCTAAGAATGGCTTTTACAATTTTAAATAGTTTGGAAATAGTTTCAAAGAGATGGGAAAAAAATCAAGTGAAGAACATTATTTTGTGACACATGAAAATTATGTAAAATTCAAATTTCAGTGCCCAAATAAAGCCTTACTGGAGCAGAGCCACACCCATTCATTTGCTCGTTATCTGTGCAGGCGCTTTTGTGCTGTGATGACAGAGCTGAGACCATGCCAGATGCAAGACGGAAAATGTTTATTTACTGCCCAACCCTTTCCTGAGAAAGTTTGTCCACCCTTGGTTTAGCATATGACCATATTTTGTAAAACTAAGTGTCAGACACTATTCTCAGCACTTTATCAGAGTGAATTCATTACATTTGCTTATTTATTCATTTATTTTATCATTTATCTATCAGATGCTTAATGCCTACTTGCTGGGCAGTGGAACCCATAGTGAATAAGCAGATGTAGCTCCTGTTCTCAGGGTGCTAAGAGTCTGTGCATAGGCCCCCCTCCAGCGTAAACAGTCCCAGGCCCTCCAGCTCTGCCTCATGCAGTGACAGAGCGGTCCAGTCCGTTGCATCCTGTCTCCCTTGCTCCTCCCACTCTGTGTCCCGATCGCCACAGTCCCTCCTAAGGAGAGGTACCCAGACTGGTCTCATGCCTCCTAGGTGTCTTGCAGGGAGGTCAAGGTTCAGAAGGATGCTTTTTGAATCTGGCTACACCTTTTGTCTGGTTTCAAAGTGCTCAACTCTCGACCTTTGCATTTTCAGCTCATGCTGTCCAGCGGCCCCAAGAGGGAGATGCATCAGGTTTGACCCCGTGGATGGGAGCAGCTGCCAGCTATGGAGACGGGCACAGGCATGTCCACACATGATCCCTCCTGCATAGAAACAAAGCCACCTCCAGACACATCCCCAGTGCCTCAATCTCTATGCAAAACCTGGAGAGTGGAGGAGACCTGCCTCTGTCCTGGGAGAAAGCGGGCTCTGCATGAGGCTATTTGAGGACTCAAGTTTGAGCAATGAACTTCCCTCTTCATTCATACTCATACCCAGTACCTCCTAGGAGTCTTCTTTATTTATTCTATAAAAACAGCACTGGGTCAGTCATCGAAGCTTCCTCACATCTGGACACTTGGCTCTATTGAGGGCCTAGAGCCAGTGGTTGACAAAATTGACACGTTGGGGAGCTGGGCAAGAAACAAGCAGGGGCCTTGGGCAGAGCAAGGAGCTAGAGTCCCAGGATGGAGCCCAACGGCACCACCTCTTCCTGTTGTCTGGACTCAGCCCCGGTCAGGGTCACTGTCAGCATCGTCCTCACTGTCCTCGTCCTCATCACTGTCGCCGGCAATGTGGTGGTCTGCCTGGCTGTGGGCTTCAACCGCAGGCTCCGCAATCTGACCAACTGCTTCATCGTGTCCTTGGCTGTCACTGACCTGCTCCTCGGCCTCCTGGTGCTGCCCTTCTCGGCCTTCTACCAACTGTCCTGCAGGTGGGGCTACGGCAAGGTCTTCTGCGACATCTACACTAGCCTGGACGTGATGCTGTGCACGGCCTCCATCCTCAACCTGTTCATGATCAGCCTTGACCGGTACTGCGCCGTCACGGACCCGCTGCGCTACCCTGTGCTGGTCACCCCGGCCCGAGTCGCCACCTCCCTCGTCCTGATTTGGGCCATCTCCATCACCCTGTCCTTCCTGTCTATCCACCTGGGGTGGAACAGCAGAAACGAGACCAGTGGGGTCAGTCAGACCACCCCAAAGTGCAAAGTCCAGGTCAACTTGGTGTATGGCTTGGTGGACGGGCTGGTCACCTTCTACCTGCCTCTTCTGGTCATGTGTGTCACCTACTACCGCATCTTCAAGATTGCCCGGGACCAGGCCAAGAGGATCAACCACGTTGTCTCCTGGAGGGCGGCTACCATCAGGGAGCACAAAGCCACGGTGACGCTGGCTGCCGTGATGGGGGCCTTCATCATCTGCTGGTTCCCCTACTTCACTGTGTTTGTCTACCGTGGGCTGAAAGGGGACGACAGCATCAACGAGACCCTAGAGGCTGTGGTTCTGTGGCTGGGCTATGCCAACTCGGCCCTGAACCCGATCCTGTACGCCGCACTGAACAGAGACTTCCGCACAGCGTACCAGCAGCTTCTCCACTGCAGGCCTGCCCGCTGCAAGGCTCATGGAACTTTTCTGAGGACCAACAGCTCTCAGCTGTCTAGGGATCAAAGCCAAGACCCCAAACAGCAGGAAGAGAAGCCCCTGAAGCTGCAGGTGTGGAGTGGGACAGAGATCATAGATCCCCGGGGAGCCACAGACAGGTAACTGTCCTGGCCATTTGTGTCCAGGTGGGGGCACAGGTGGGGGTCCCACTAATGGTGACCATGCAGGTGGCCACTGTTCACAAGGTGCTGGTCTGGACATTATGTGCTGAAAACTTCATGAGCATTTTGCAAACCTCGTGCTGTTCCAACCTCCCAGTGGCCCCCCAAGGTAGAATTTTTTACTTACATTTTTAAGAGACCACATTAAATCTGAGAGAACTTGGCCAGGGCCACACAGCTGGTGCTCCTGACCCCAGAACTTGTGGGCCCTTGTTTCTAGCTACATTGTCCTTACAGTCAGGAATCCTAAGTTTGAAACCCAACTGTGCCACTTACTAGTCGTAGTGTTCAACCAGCCCTCAAATGACGGTGCACTGATGGAGCTGCCCAGGGCACAGCGAGAAACCCAGCTCGGTCCGCATTTAGCACCTATCACGCATCCTCTTCCAAGCTGGGGGTGCTCAAGTCAGAGGAGAAGGAGGACTGGCCGAGTTTGGAAGGCAGAGCTTTGAAGGCCAGACTAAGCGACTGGACATTTTACCGTAGGTCTTCGGGGAAGATAGAAGAAGTAAAAGCAAGGGTGGGGGTAACCCAGCAGGTCTGTGCTTTGGAAAGAGGGCTCTGGTCGCCCCCAAGATGTGGACTAGAAGGGTGAGACAGGGACATCGGTGAGTGGGGATGTGGCACTAGTCGACAAGAGAGGAGAAGAGAATAGAGCAAAATCTAGGAGGCTAAAAAGAAATAGTCTTGGAGACTATTGGCTGTTCAAGTGCAGGAGTTAGAAGAGAGAGGACGCCTCAGTACCAGACTGAAATGATAACAGGATCAGAATGAGATTTAGATAAATTCAGGGGTGACAAAGCCAATGTTAAGTATTAAGGGAAACCAGACCAAAGACTTGAGTGGCACTGGGAGGCCCACTGCGAGGGGAGGAAGCTCACGGGTCTGATGGGTTCTGGCTGTCGAGAGGGTAAATGACAGCATGCTGGGGACACCTGGCACATAGAAGTGCTCAATAAGTGTCGTTTTCCTTTCTCTTCACACAGACGAGGACTTTGCCCATTTGCTGGTCTGTGTGCCTGACCCATTTATTCATTCATTCGTTTGAAAATATTTATCTACTTCCTAACACATGCTAGGGACTGTACAGAGCGCTGGAGATGTAGAAATGACATTTTTGGCATTTATTGTGATGAACAGGTTTGCAAAATAATCGCATAGCCCCAGTCTCATCCCTGCCCTCACTACTCTGTGGCTTGAGCAAGTCCCTGCCCCTCTTGGGCCTCAGCATCCTCACCTCATAGAGTCCGGGGTCTGGCCTCACGTGGCCTGCCCTGACCACCTCCCAGAGTCGCCCGAAGCACATGTGAGCCACGGACAGCATTCAGACAGGATGTGTGACCCCTGATGGGATCATGTCCACTCCCATGCACTGAGCACCAGACTCAAGAAAACCTGGGAGGGATGCCCTCTGGGTTCTGGTCTCTGTGGAGCGTTGCAGGAGCAAAACTGCCCAACTGGACCCTGGGGCCTCATCCCCTCTGGTCCTTGCAACAGCCAGGTGTGGGGTGTGTGCCATAGGCTTGGGCCCTGGGCCCTCCACCCCTCCACTGCTAACCTTCTGGAACGAGCCTCATTCCACTGCATCTAGCCTCCTCCTGGCCTCTGTCAGATCCACTCTCCAAGCCACCCAAACTTGTCTCTCCAAAATAAAGGTCTGGAGACTTCCCTATCTGGCCCCGATGGGTGAGATGCCCACCTGACCAGCTCCTTCTGCACTTCCTCATTCAGGAAGTCCTTGTTTCTGCGTATTAATCATTCTGTGATGGTATCCTCTCCCCACCCGGGTCAGGTGCTGAAAGTGCAAAGGGAGATAAAGCAAGCCCCCTACCACAGCCACCACTCTTGCCACCTTTAGTTGCTCAGGTCAGTTGAGTAGCAGACTGGCAACAGTTCAGTATAGCCCATGCCAACGACTGAAACCCAGTGTGTTGGGCACCTGGATGAGACGGTGCCTGGCCCGGAGAGCCCATCCCAAGGAGCACACCTCGGAGCTGAGTCTAAATACAGATGGGCAAGACCCATTCCTCTGGGTGGCGCTGGACCCTTTCGACTTGTGGCCTCATTTCATTCTCCATGCAGCCCTGTAAAGTCAGTGCTTGTTCGTCCCCACCCTACAGGTGGGAAGACCGACACTCAGAGAAGTCAGGTAAATTGCTACCGATCAGCCACTCCTGCAATCTAAGCCCCAGCAAAAATAGCCCCCACTATGAACTGCCTCCTGGGGGCCAGGCACACTGAGGGGTACGTGTGCCCACCTTCTCCTCTGATCTTCACGGCCGCCCCAGGTCGGGGGCTCTGAAGAAGCCGAGGCCAGCCAAGAGGCCATGTCTGCCTAGGTCGCACACAACAGCTGCAGAGCCAGGACCTCAGAGCACTGTCTCCCAGGCCTGTGGCTGCCCGCAGAGCAGTGGGCAGAGGAAGGTGGGGCGCATGGGGAGTGCAGGAAGCCAGGAACAGCCAGAGGTCCATTATCCCACTGAAGCTGCCAGGACCATCAGGGCCACATATGGGCCAATGTAAGGTGGGCTCCCAGCTTCCCTGAGAGCCAATAGTGTGTCCTTCCTGCTTGTGGTCTGGAGACAGAAAGCTGGCACTGACCCAACCGAAAGCCCTTACTGTTGCTGAAGGGGCAGCGCCGAGAATTCCGAAGGGATGGACAGGCCTGCCCTGGGAAGTGGGCGGAGCACAGTCAGCCAGGGGGTCCAGGAGAGAGGGGCCGGGCTGGCCCGTCCTCCCTTCCCTGCTGTCAACTAGCAGCCACTTCCCAGCAGGCTGCCCTGGCTGCCCCTTCTGACCCAGGCTGGCTGCCTTCGCCCTGCCCCTCGTCACTGTCCCCATCTGATCCCCCGCCCCCGTCCCCGCCTCTGCTCCGCGGCCCTTGCTCAGTGACTCGCTGCTCCTACTAGACACGGGCCTGAGTCAGTTTCCTAGGGCTACTGTGACCCTGGGAATACAGACCTGGTGGCTACAGTTCATTCTCTCATAGTTCAGGTCAGAAGCCTGAGATCACAGTGTGGGCAGGGCCAGCCCTTCCGGGGCTCTGGGGGAGAATCCGCGTCCTCACCTTCTCCAGCACTGGGGGCCGCCTGCCCTCACAGGCTCCAGGCCCCCTCACTTCATTTCAGCCTCTCCCTTCTGTTGGCACATCTCCTCCACGTCTGCGGCCACATCTCCTTCTGCCTCCCTCTTACAGGGCCACCTGTGATTACTCTTAGGGCCCGCCAGGATGACCTCCCCACCTCACGTTCCTTAACTTAATCCCATCTGCAAAGTCCTTTTTGCCATGTATGGTGTCAGCTCCCAGGTTTCAGCGTGAGAACCTGGACGTTGCCGGCGCCACGTTCAGCTGCTGCGAGTCACAGCTTGTCAGCCTGCGCGAGAAGCCCTGCATGATTCGGTCCCTGACCGCCTCTGGCTCTGCTCCTCGCCAACATCCCCCAGCCCGCCCCCAGCCTCCACACCCTCCTGCCACCGCCAAAGCAGACCAGTCAGGGCCATTCATTCACAAGCACTCACCAATTTGCTGTCCACCAGCAATCAGCTCAAGCCCATCTGGCCCCACCCCACCTCCAGCCAGCTCTTCCCTCTCAGGCCTCTTGCCAGCACCCTACCTAGCCCCTCCTATCTGCTCTCCTTCCCTCTGAAGCCAGACAGAGCATTTCCAAGAGCAAATGGATTACATGCCACCTCTCTTGGTGCTCTTGGAATCAAATACAAAGTTCTATCCTGACCTCCAAGGCTCTGTACCCCATAACACCCTCCCCTTAGCCCAGGCTGTCTTCTTACCTGTCTTGATGCATTCTATTTACTATCTGCTCCCCAGAGCAAAATAAGCTCTGAGGGCAGCCCATGCCCGTGTTGTTCCTGTGTATGCCTAACAGGACAGGCCCAGTGATATTTGTTGAATGAATGAATGAACGAATGAGTGAGTGACTCTCTCAGTCTAGGTATCTAAGAGTCCTGGAGAAGTAAATGAATCCACCCCCAGTTTAGAGAGCAGGAAATCAAGTCTGAAAAGGAGAAGTCCCAGGAGCCTAGCAGATGCTCAGAAATTCCTGGTTCCTTATTCTAACTTGGACGTCACAAGGCTTCCCTCCAGAGAGCGGCAGCTGGGCCAGGCCTCAGAGCAGAATCCACTGCCAACTCTGAATCAGAATCTTGGCAGAGAAACGGGCTAGGACAGGAACCCGACCCCCGCCCCTGGCTCTTGCCCATGAGCCCAGAGAGGTGAGGTGACTCGTGCCAACGGCACAGAAGTGAGCTTCTGAGTAGGCCGGGGGAGCTGAGTTCCCACAGCCTGGGTGCTGACCATCGCAGCTCCACGGCACATCCTGGTTTGGCCCGAGGTTGTGGGTGCAGGGGAGGGCGGAGCTGACTGTACCTTCTGCCCCCAGTCCTGTCCCTGCAGACAAGCTGCAATACCTGTAGGAGTGAGAGCTTCATGGCTGAGGTACACACTTCCTTAGGGGGCTTGCTCAGAAAGGGAGTTTCCTGTAGCTTACCCCTTGGAGAGCCCAAACATGTTTTTTTGTATCATTTGAGTTCTAAAATGTCTAACTAACTCTTTGGCCCATTGATTCCAGCATTTCTTTATGGCCCTTGTGAGTGCTCTTTGCAGAGGCACCCAGAGCAGCTTACCTCCAACGAGGGGGCCTGACTGCCCCCTGCACACTGGAAGCCTGCTAGCTGCTTTGTCCCCTTTGCCCTCTGGCCTAGTGGTCACATCACAAAGCTGTTGGGGTGTTCTCCTGCCTCTGGTGTGGAAATTAGGGAGCCCCAGTAGGAGTCGTGGGTTATGAGTCCCACTGATTAGGCGTTGGGTGATATTATTCAAGTCACTAGACAGTCTGAGCTGCAGTTTCCTTACCGATAAAAGCCATGAGAACATTTTACTATGATAATAAGTTACTTTGCAGAGCTGTTGTAAAAATGAAACAGAGTCAGGGTCACAGGCACTTGGCACGATTCCTTGCATGTGACATATGCTTCAATAGATGTGAATTTCCATTCTTTACTATTCATTTCTTTCTCTTGCTATCCTCTCATTTGATCTCTTTTCTATCATTTTATATCATTCTTCTCTTTATTCCCTGCCTTCATAAATTTATTAATTTGCATCTAAATTTAAATCTGCATATAAAAATTCATGAAAAATTAACAATAAGACCACAACTTGGGAGAAAGTAGTTTTCCAAAATTTGAAAGATAAAGATATTCATTGTAGTGTTTATATCACTGAAAACAAAATGAAAATGCCAAAAATGTCAAACATTTATAGATTTATAAATGGTGCTGTAGCCATACAAAAGAATATTATGCAGCCACTAAAATTATGCTTTTGCAAAATTTTAGTATAATGTTAAGAGAAAAAGATTATAAATCCTGTTATTATAAATGTAGATGTTTACTCACAGGAAAAAAACAGTATGCTGCAATAATAATATTTTTGGTATTGTGTTGCTCTTTTTTTTTAATTGAGGTAAAATTGGTATATGACATTACATTAGTTTCACGTGTACAATGTAATAATCTGATATTTGGTTGCACTACACAGTTCATCCATTTTACCCACTCAACTGCCTTCTCCTCTGATAACCACCAATCCGTTCTCTGTATCTATGAGTTTTGTTTTGTTTTGTTTGTTCATTTGTTTTGTTTTTTAGGTTTCTCATATAAGGCAAATCATATGATATTTATCCTTCTCTCTCTTATTTCACTTAGCATAATGCCCTCAAGTTCCAGCCATGTTGTTGCAAATGGCAGGATTTCCTTCTTTTTTATGGCTTAGTAGTATCCCATTGTGTGTATGTACCACATCTTCTTTATCCATTCACCCAACTTAGGTTGGTTCCATATCTTGCCTATTTTAAATAATGCCAAACTGAACATAGGGGTGCATATATCTTTTTGAATTAGTGTTTTCATTTTCTTCAGAGAAATACCCAGAAGTGAAATAACTACATCATATTGTATTTCTATTTTAAATTTTTTGAAGAACCTCCACACTGTTTTCCACAGTAGCTGCACCAATTTACATTCCCACCAACAGTGTATGAGGGTTTCCTTTCCTCCATGTCCTCACCAACACTTGTTATTTCTTGTCTTTTCGATAATAGCCATTCTAACATGTGGGGGTGATATCTCGTGGTTTTGATTTACAGTTCCCTGATAATTAGTGATTTTGAACATCTTTTCATGTGCCTGTTGGCTATCTGTATGTCTTCTTTGGCAAAATGTCTGTTTAGCTCCTCTGCCCATTTTTTAATTGGATTGTTTGGTTTTTTGCTATTGAGTTATTTGAATTCTTTATATACTTTGGGTATTAACCCCTTATCAGATCTTTGATTTGAAAATATTTTCTCCCACTTGGTAAGTTGCCTTTTCATTTGTTGATGGTACCATTTGCTGTGCAGAAGATTTTTATCTGATGTCATCCCACATGCTTATTGCCTTTGCTTTTGGAGTCAGATACAAAAATTCAACACCAAGATGCTGTCAAGGAGCTTTACCACCTCTGTTTTCTTGTAAGAGTTTTATGGTTTCAGGTCTTACATTAAGTCTTTAATCCATCGTGAGTGTATCTGTGTATGGTATAAGATTGTGATACAGTTTCATTCTTTTGCCTGTGGCTGTCCAGTTTTCTCAACATCATTTCTGAAGACTCTGTCCTTTCCCCCACTATATATTCTTGGCTCCTCCGTCATAAGTTAACTTTTATATATGCGTGGGTTTATCTCCAGGATCTCTATTCTGTTCCACTGATCTATTTCTGATTACTATAGCTCTGTAATAGAGTTTGAAATCAGGGAAAGTGGTACCTCCAGCATTGTTCTTCTTTCTCAAGATTACTTCAGCTATCCGAAGTCTTCTGTGGTTCTATACATATTTTGGGATTATTTGTTCTAGTTCTGTGAAAAATGCCAGTGGAATTTTGATAGGGATTGAGTTGAATCTGTAGATTACTTTGGGTAGTAAGGCCATTTAAACAATATCAATTCTTCCAATCTATGAGCACAGAATCTTCCCATTTATTTGTGCCTTCTTTGATTTCTCTTATTAATGTCTTCTAGTTTTTAGTATACAGGTCTTTTACCTCCTTGGTTATATTTATTCCTAGGTATTTAATTCCTTTTGCTGCAATTGTAAATAGGATTGTTTTCTTAATTCCTCTTTCTGATAGTTCATGATTAGTGTATAGAAATGCAACAGATTTCTGTATATTGATTTCATATCCTGCAACTTTACTTAATTCATTTATTAGTTCTATCAGGTTTTTGATGGAGTCCTTAGGATTTTCCATATATAGTATCATGTCATCTGTATCTTCCTTTCCAATTTGGTTGTTTTTTATTCTTTTTTTGCCTGATTGTTGTACCTAGGACTTCCAATACTATGTTAAATACAAGTGGCAAGAGTGGGTATCCTTGTCTTGTTCCTGATTTTAGAAGAAAAGCTTTCAGCTTTTTACCATCGAGTTTGATGTTAGCTGTGTGTTTGTCATATATGGCATTTATTATGTTGAGGTATGTTCCCTCTATACTCACTTGGTTGAGATTTTTTTATCATAACTGAATGTTGAATTATGTCAAATGATTTTTCTTCACCTATTGAGATGATAATATGATTTTTATCCTTCATTTTGTTAATGTGTATATGTTGATTTATTTACAGATGTTGAACCATCCTTGCATGCCTGGAACAAATCCCACTTGAGCATGGTATATGATCCTTTTAATGTATTGTTGAATTTGCTTTGCTAATATTTTTTTGAGGATTTTTGCATCTATGTTCATTAGGGATATTGGCCTGTAATTTCCTTTTTTGTGGTGTCCTTCTCTGATTTTGATATCAGCATAATGCTGGCCTCATAAAATAAGTTTGGAAGCATTCCCTCCTCTTCAATTTTTTGGAAGAGTTTGAGAAGAATAGGTATTAAATCTTATTTGAATATTTGGTAGAGTTCACCAGTGAAGCCATCAGGTTCCAGGCTTTGTTTTTTGGGAGGTTTTTTATTGCTGATTCAATCTCCTTACTAGTAATGGTCTATTCATATTTTCTCTCTCTTCATGATTCAGTCTTGGAAGAGTGTATGTTTCTAGGTATCTATTTCTTCAATGTTGTCCAGTTTGTTGGTGTATAATTGCTCATAGTAGTCTTTTATGATCCTGTGCATTTCAGTGGTATCAGTTGTAACTGTCCTCTTTCTTTTCTGATTATATTTATTTGAGCCATCTCTACTTTTTCTTGGTGAGTCTAGCTAAGGCTTTGTCAATTTTGTTTATCTTTTCAAAGAACCAGCTCTTGGTTTCAAATATCTTATCTATTGTTTTTTTAGTCTCTATTTCATTAATTTCTACTCTGAACTTCATTATTTCCTTCCTTCTACTAACTTTGGCCTTTATTCGTTCTTCTTTTTCTAGTTCCTTTAGGTGTAACATTAGATTGTTTATTTGAAATTTTTCTTGTGTCTTAAGATAGGATTGTTTTGCTATGGACTTCCCTCTTAGAATTGCTTTTGCTCCATCCCATAGACTTTGCATTGTTGTATTTTCATTTTCATTTATCTCAAGGTATTTTTTTTATTTCCCCTTTGATTTCTTTGACCCATTGGTCTTTCAGTAGCATGTTATTTAATCTCCACATACTTTTGATTTTTTTTCAGTTTTCTTCTTGTTATTGATTTCTAGTTTCATACCACTGTGGTTGTAGAAGATGTTTATGATTTCAGTCTTCTTAAATTTATTGACACTGTTTTGTGCCCTAACAAGTGATCTGTCTTGGAGAATGTTCCATGTACACTTGAGAAGAATGTGTACTCTGCTATTTTTGATGGAATGCTCTCTATATATCTATTAAAGTCCATCAGGTCTAATCTGTCAGTTCAGGCTAATGTTTCCTTATTGATTTTCTGTCTGGATGATCTATTCATTGATGTAAGTGTGTCTTAAAGTTCCCTACTGTTATTATATTGTTGGTGATTACTCCCTTTAGGTCTCTTAATATTTGCTTTATATATTTAGGTGCCCCTATTTTGGGTGCATATATATTTATAAATGTTGTATCATCTTGCTGAATTTTCTCCTTTGTAATTATAGTGCCCTTCTTTGTCTTTTATTATAGTCTTGGTTTTAAAATCTATTTGCCTGACATAAGTATAGCCACCCCAGCTTTCTTTTTGTTTCCATTTACATGGAATATCTTTTTCTATCCCTTTACTTTTATTCTATGTGTGAGTCTTATGTAGGCAACATATAGACGAGTCTTGTTATTTTATTCATTCAGCTACTCTGTGTCTTTTGGTTGGACAATTTAGCCCATTTACATTAATTATTAATATGTATTTACTTTTTTGCCATTTTGTTCATTGTTTTCTGGCTGCCTTTTTAGTTCCCCTCTGTTCCTTTCATTTTCTCTTGTTCTCTTGTGGTTGACGGCTTTCTGTAGTTATGTCTAGATTCCTTTCTCAATGTCTTTTGTGTTTTTTTAGATTTTTACTTTGTTGTTTACCATGAGATTCACATACAATAGTCTATTCATAAGGCTTTATCTATCTTAAGGTTTTAGCAACTTAAATCTGAACCCATTTGAAACTCTGTACTTTTGCCCCCTCACACTATGTTTTGATGTCATATTTTACATATTTTCATTTTATGTATCCCTAACTAATAATTATAGTTATAGTTAATTTTACTATTTTTGTCTTTTAACCTTCATAGCCTTTTCTTTTCAGCTTAGAGAAGTCCCTTTAACATTCTTTGTAAGGCCAGTTTAGTGGTAATGAATTCTTACTTTTTGTTTGTCTTGAAAACTCATTTATCTCTCCTTCAATTCTGAATGATAACCTTGCCAGGTAGAGTATTCTTGGCTAAAAGATTTTTCTTTCAGCACTTTAATGTATCATGCCACTCCCTTCTGGACTGCAAAGTTTTTGCTGAAAAATTAGCTGTTCCCTTGTATGTAACAAGTTGTTTTTCTCTTGCTACCTTTAATATTCTCCCTTTAACTTTTGACGTTTTAGTTATATGAATCTTGGTGTAGATCTGTTTGGGTTCATCTTATTTGGAACTCTCTCTGCTTCCTGGACTTGGATGTCTGTTTGTTTCTCCAGATTAGGGAAATTTTCAGCCATTATTTCTTCAAATAAGTTGTCTGCCCCTTTCTCTCTCTTCGCCTTCTGGGACCCCTCTAATGATAATGTTATTCTTCTTGATGTTGTGCCATAGGTCCCTTATGCTGTCTTCACTGTTTAAAATTCTGTTTTTTCTTTTTGCTGACCTGTTTACTTCCAAGGGACTTGGGGGATGGAGGGTCTTTGGGGATCTGAGATATTCCTTTAGAGGAGCTCACATATGGACTCACTCATCCCAGGACCCAGCGCAAAGGAAGCAGTTTGAGAGATGACTAGATCATATGGCAAGGAGATCCACTTGCTAATCTTTACATGTGTGCTGGAGGGGCAGACATCAGTAGGACTTTCTTTGAGGTTGGAGGTGCTGATGAACGCCATTTTTGCACTCTCCTTTTACCTTGCTAGTCAGGAAGGGTGTGCTGACGCAGCACCTCCTGCTATGGGCACGCCCTGTCCCAAGGACTCTT
Organism: Phataginus tricuspis; assembly: GCA_029783875.1. Taxonomy (NCBI): domain Eukaryota; kingdom Metazoa; phylum Chordata; class Mammalia; order Pholidota; family Manidae; genus Phataginus; species Phataginus tricuspis. The sequence continues at coordinate 1,451,123 of JAQQAC010011087.1, read as the reverse complement.
CCTCTGTCTTGCTAAACCCATGGGCATGCTCCACCCCAGTGCTCTTCTGTGGCCTCACTAAAGCCTTCAATGTGCCCCACAGACCAGTTCTGCTCTGTCTTCCAGGTCGCTGATTCATTTTGCTTCATCTAGTCTGTATTTTTTCCTCTAGTGTATTTTTAGTTCAATTACTGTATTCTTCAGTTCTATAATTTCTTTCTGTTCCTTTCTAATACTTTCTGTCTCTTTGTTGAAGTTCTCACTGTGCCCTGAATTTGGTGAGCATCTTTATGACTATTACTTTGAACTCTTTATCAAGTAGATTACTTATCTCTATATCATTAAGGTCTTTTTCAGAGGTTTTGTCCTGTTCGTTCATTTGGAACATTTTCCTATTTCCTCATTTTGCTTGACTCTGTTTGTTTCAATGTATGAAGCAAAACAGCCACCTCTCCCAGTCTTGAAGGAGAGGACTTATGAAGGAGATGAACCTTATCGCTCAACCTTGCCCTGGCTCTTGGTTGTCCCTGAACCTTCGTGATTGTTTAAATAGTATGGTTTGTTCTCGATACGCCCCAGTTGTTGACAGTGTGCCAAGACCTACCAGTGTTCCAAAAGAAGTGATCTCAGCCAGCACCCAGTTTCAGGCTGATTGGAAGCCAGACCCTCAGGCTGCAGCTTTTAAAGTATGCAAATATATACAGTCCTCTGGGACTGCAATAGGGAATCCTGCTGACCTGCAAGCCAGGACGCCTGGAGGTGTCCCCTGGGCAAGAGTTGCAAAAATTAGGGCTTCAGATGAGTATATTAGCTCCTTTCTAGAAGATGTGAATGAACTGTGGTGAGGCCAAGGAAGGGCTCAAAGATGTCTCCCTGCCTATGTTCCCTGAGGGTGTCTCTGTAGCCTCTAGATTGGTGGCAAACCTGAAACGTGTCCCTGAGATTGCAGTTCCAGGACAAGTAGGTGAGTCTTCATCACAGGTAGACGGGGCCTGTGGTTCAGTCTGCTATCTGCACAGCGCCTGGTTGTAATAGCCAGCCCAGAACTGTCTTTTTGAATGATGTCGTCCCATGGGCCCCAGAAATTCAAGCCCCTCCAGCCACCAGGAGCAGGTGATCAAGGAACGTCCCTATGTGGGCTGTGCTCACCTGCCGGCTTCAGCAAGGCTGCAGGAGGGTGCTGGGTTGGGTGGGGGGGGGGCACCCCTACGGCCTTAGGCTTGAGTGAGGCCAGGGAAGAGCACTAGGGGTGGAGCGCCGTGGCTTTAGCAAGGCTGTGTCAGCAAGCCCTGCCCTCACTAGCAAGGTAGAAGGAGAGTGCAAAAGTGGCGTTTACCAGCACCTCCATCCCCAAAGGAAGTCCCACCGGTGTCTGCCCCTCCAGCACACACTTAGAGATTAGCAAATGGATCTCCTTCCCATATAATCCAGTCACCTCTCAAACTGCTGCCTTTGCACTGGGTCCTGGGATGAGTGAGTCCATATGTGAGCCCCTTTAAAGGAATATCTCAGATCTCCACAGATCCCCCCAACCTCCACACAAGTCCCCTGGATAATAAGCCCCATTTGGTTTCCAAAGACAAATATTTTGGGGGCCTCATCTTTCTGGTGCAGGCCCCAAGGGTGGGCTGCCTGATGTGGAATAAAAACCCCTCACTGCTCAGAGAGGCCCCAGACCCCAGACCACGGTTCTTGGTGAGACCACCTCTCTGCCTTTCTTACCTGTCGTGATCTGGCCCTGTTGTCCCCTGTGGGGAAGCTGTTCAGCTACTTCTTCGTTCTTTTTCTGCAGGAATCGCTCCATATGTAGCTGTAGATTTGGTGTGTCCGTGGGAGGTGAGTTCAGCGTCTTCCTACCCAGCCGTCTTAGACTACCTTCTTTGATCTTTCTTTCATATAACAAGTTTTATTGGGACACGCTTCACATGCTATGCAATTCACCCATTTCATGTGTATAATTCACTGGTTTTTAGTGTATTCACAGACTTACACAGCTATCACCACAATCCACTTTATAATATTTTTATCACCCCAAAAGAAATCCTGTAGTATTTAACTACCACCTCCCAATCCCTGATTCTCCTCTCCAGTCTCTGCTCTCAAACAGCCACTGATCTAATGTCCAGATTTGCCCAGTCTGGACATTTCATATAATGCAAGGTTTCCTGGGCCATGCTTTTGCACTCAGCGTGTTTTCAAAGTTCTTTATTTTCTGCCATTTGTTCCTTCCTTTCTGTCTTTCATTTTTTTGTTTTCTTTCCCTCCTTCTGTTTTTCCTTTCCTCCCTCACTTCCACCCATGGTCCCATTTCTCTTTCATCAAGCTCTTCAGCTTTATGTTGGCTCTTGGCATTTACAGGCCCTGCATGGAGAACTCCAGGCATGAGGCGCTGCCACGGACCACCAGGTGCCCACATCCCTACCTTCTGCCTGGGTGGGCTCAGAATACCCCTCCTCAGGCCTGCAAGACCCACCCTTCTGCACAGCTGCCAGGCAGAGCAGACAGACTTCAGCAAGGGGTTAATCCTTCTCACCTCTGTCTCTTCAGAGAGTTTGGGGAATGAGACCCCCTCCCAAACCTCCACCCCCAAGAGGAAGTCAGGAGAAGGAAAGCAGAGGGAAAGGAGTCTTTTAAGGCTTCAAAAGTCCTGGAAAATAAATGACAGCCTCCCCCACCCCCAGGAGTCACTTTAAAGGCCAAGAACTCCTCATTCGCCACACACCCCCGGTGGTTGTGCCTTTGAGGTTGGCTGGAGGCCCCTGCTTGTGCCGCGCCACCCCCTCTCCCTCCCTTTCGCTTCACACAGGCCCCTTCCCCTGCCATTTTGCCACCCTGGCTTCCCTCCTTCTGCAGGAGGTCTGGCATACATGCTGTGGGGCCTTCCCAGGGGTTCTGATGGGGAGAGAAGAGGAACTATGCCTCTGGAGCTACTTCTAGTAGCTTTGTACCCCTAAGAAAAAGGTGAACCCTCTAGTTGACCCCGGCCCAGGGCACACAGCTTGGCGAGCAGAAGGTCTGGATTTTAGCCCTGATGTCCTGGGAACAGACTGCACGGCCATACAGGCCTTCCAGACCGTGGGTGATGGCAGGTGTAGGGCAGGAGTTGGGAAACTCTTTCTGCAAAGAGCCGGAGAGTAAATGGTTTCGGCTTTGCAGCCCATCCATCCTGTCTGCCGTTATAGCAGGAAAGCAGCCAGACACAATATGCAAATGACTGGGGTCGGCTGTGTTCCAGTAAAACTTTATTTGTGGACTCTGAAATTTTAATTCCATATCATTTTCACCAGTCACAAAATAGTATTCTTCAACTTTTTCCCAACCATTTCAACAAAAATAGGTAGTGGGCTGGACCCCTGGCGTAGGGGAAAGAAATGGGTGCCAATTCTAGCCCCAGCACTTGCTGGCTGTGTGACTTTGAGCAGGTGGCTTTCCCTCTCTGAACCTCAGCTACTCATCTGCAGAATGAGGATAAAAATGCCTCCCTGTGGGGATAGTGATGAGGCTTATCTTTTACATAAACACACAAAGCACCTAGCACAGAACAGATGCTCAGTAAGTGACAGTTTTTCTTTCTGTTCTTTTTTTTCTGTGGCCCCTCTGTAAAGGAGCAGCTGAAAAGTTCAGGACAGGCTTTGTGGACTCATGTCTCAGCTGTACCACTGAAGTGCTCAGGTCAGGCCCTGACCCTGGGCCTCATGTCCCTCCTCTGAAAATGGGGGGCTTGAATCAGTCTCAAGGGACCATTTCAACACTAATTATATATAAATGCTTAACAAGGGAGAGAAATTATGCCAGACTCCCAACTGTGTTTGTCAAGAATCTTCTGGCAAGGGCAGTGAAGAACATGGTTTCCATACTAATGAATCATTCTGAGCACAGAGGCAAGTGCAGTAAAATGTGTCCTTGTCACGATCTGAGTTGCAAGTATAGGGGCAGCCAGGGGCAGGCGGTGGTGCAGACCCAGGACAGGACAGGGCTGCCCAGGGAGCCCCAGCCTGGCAGGCAGGGGACTGGGTTTCTCACTGCCTCTGTCGCTGACCAGCTGTGTGGCCTTGAGAAGACCGTGTCCCTCTTTGAGTCCCAGTTCCCTCACCTGTCAAAGGAAGCTAAGACTTCTGTCTGTCACTGCTTCTGAATTCAGCAGTGATGAGTCAAGGACTGTCTGCTTTGGAGTGACCCTGGTATTCGTTCATCCCACAAGGGCTGTGTGTGGCTGTGTCAGGGGACAGAGATAGGGTATGCCTGAGACCCCCTGCACACTGCCCTGAGGCTCTCCTGGGTTATGGGACCACTTCCTCTCTGCCCAGAGGTGACAAGGATGAGGTGGGAGTTTGTCCCAATTGGCAAAAAGTGGCAGGTGACTCTACAAAGCATTGGTGAGGCTGCTTCTCCATACCTGGTTGTGCAGAGGGTTCAGCATGCAGGGAAAGCCGCAGGCTTTGGGAATCGCAGGCCTTTGAAAGATTCTCGGGCTTTCCTCACTCCAGGACTGAGCACCATCGTCACCCAGGGAAGGATTCCCGAAATGGAGAGGAATTAGGGTACAGGGTCATGTTAGAACCTTCTCTCTGCCATGTCTATAGGGGCCCCTTCCATGTCCCAGCTTCCATCTGGGACATAGGGCACAAGCCCCTTTGCTTGTAGACCCCCCACTCATCTTCCAGTGACCTCCACCTCACCTCCAATAGGGTTTTGCCCCAAAGGAGATAGGTGGGGGCAGGGCCCCCTCCACCCCATAACTCTTGGCTCCAGCCCCAGGCGGCCCCTCCTCTCCTCTGGGTGCCGGGGAGCTGCTTTCCTGCACTCTTGAGCACCAAATGCCCAGGGTGCTCGCACTGCTGTTCCTGTTTGGGGCTTAAGGAACCGTCTCTGCCTTCACCTGCGGTCCCTGCCTGGATGGTGGCAATCCCTCCGCATCTCGGAATAGTCTCCTATCCTGCCCCACCCGAGATGCACCACGTGCCTGCATTCAGTAGCCAACTACCTGGTGATGGTCACTCGTCACCACCGCTGCTCTGGGAGTGGTTGAGGCTGGTAGAGCCAGACTACCTGGAAGCTGACTGACCTTGGGCACGTTCCCTAGGGTCTCTGCACCTCAGTCTCTTCATCTGTAAAATGGGGGTGTTAGTGTACCCACTTCAAAAGGTTGTTGTGAGCATTAAAGAAGAGAATAAATGTGAAGGCCTAAGAACAGTGTCTGGCATATGGGGAACCACCAGTGAACACCTGCCCATGACAGTTTCCTGGGGGCATCATGCGTGAGGAGCCTTGTGATTGGCTGAAGCGTTTCCCTGTGGTACTTTGCTATTGTCTCCGCGTTGTTTCTTTGCTATTATAAGCAACCCTATCGTGAACATCTCCATGCAGAGAACATTTTGTTTCTTTCTGATTATTTCCCTGGAAACTGAATTTCTGGGAACAGAAATATTGGTCAAAGGGGAGGGATATTTTAGGCCCTTGTTACATTTGCCGGTTGTCTTCTAGACAGGCTACACGGGCCTCATTGCCATCAACCGCACCTCAAGTATCACTTCCTCAAAGCTGAGCAGGGGGAGAGGTCGGGGACAAGTCATGAGCATGGCTGACTTGCACAGGCATAGACAGCAAGGAGAAAGGGCCACGAGCATTTAAGGATCGTAAGGCAGGCAGGGAAGAGGGGAGAAGAGGCTTTGAAGGGGCTGAACAGGAACCACCCAAGTAGGGAGACCTTGTAACACTCCCAGGGTCTAAGCCATTCAGAGACGAGAGAGCAGAACCTCCCACGGAAGAAACCAGCCTGGTGATGTAGGAGCTGAGGCCAGGATGCAGGGCCCGACAGGCTTGAGTGACCTTGGGCAAATGGCGGGCCTCTCTGAGCCTCAGTTTCCCCATCTATGACAGGGTGTGACACTCGGCCTGCCTCACAGGGGTGGGGGGCAACGTGCTTTGAGAATTGTCTCGAGTATCGTGGGTTCTTTTCCCATAAGCGACGCTGGCAAGCGTGTTTCCTTTAGGTTGAAATCTTCCACGGTTCCAAGGAGAGGATTAGGCCAGCCAGCCAGTCTTAAATGGACGTTACTGAAGGGTTCAGGCAGCGGGGCAGGGTGAGCACAAGGCAGGGACTGGGGAGATCTGAGTGTGACCCCAGTTGTACGGAGACAACGCCCGGCGGGCCTGAGTGCCGCTTTGTGCCTGTGTGTGTGAGGCAAGACGGGGGAGGGGGGCGCGGGGCATCGCCAGCTGCGCAGCTGGGAGACGGCGGGTCTCTAAGGCTCTCCCACCAATGTGCTGTGAGTCTCTGGACGAATGACGGAAGTTCTTTGGGTCCAGACTTACTCATCCTTTAGGGAGAAGACTATGATGGCTTCATTGGACGGATCACATGGATGCCGTGAGAGTTCAGTGTTAAGTGCTGACTGAAGGGCACACCCATCATTTTGTTATTCCGCAATCTTAGTTGAGTTGCAGGAAGTGGATAACTGGGGCGGGGTAGGTTGAGTGGAAGCAGTGCTCCCTGCACCTTCATTTCTCCTTCAGACAGCCCGGCATGCCGCAGCACACCCAGCACCCCTCACTGGCTGTGTGACCTCAGGCAAGTTTCCTAACCTCTCCGTGCCTCGGTTTCCCCCGCTATCCAATGGGGAGATCCCAAGGGGTCAGTGTGCAGAGTAATTGAGTTGATACTTAAAAATGCTTAGAGCACGGCCTGGCGTGCAGGAGGAGCCGTGGATCGTGACTGTCATTGGTCGCTCTTAGGGCTCGGAGCCCGGGCTTCGGGCCAAGCAGACATGACACAGAGCCCTGTTCCTCCCCACACCGGCCGTGTGGCCTTGGTCAGGCCACTTAAACCCATAAAGGGCTAGTCCCCTCATCTGGAAAGATGTGGGTAGTGGTACCCACCCAGCCAACCGAGCACACAGTAAGGCTAAGCGTGACTCTGGACTGAAGGCCTGAACCAGGACAGCTGTGAACGCCGCCCAGCCCCGCGCTGCAGCCTCTGCTCCCCCAGTGGTGGGCGCGCTCCCTCCCCTGGCCCCTCTGGGGCCCTCACTACTGCAGGCAGGTAGGATCTCTCTGACCAAGATCGACAAATCCTGGACACCGGCCAGTCCAGTTGCTGACCCGCCCCAGTTCCACAGCCTTGCCCAGCGCACCGGAGCCTGCCAGGCCACAGGCCACGTCCCCACCAAGACCATCACGTTCTGGCTGCTGAATCCCATTCTGCTCTCTCCGCCACAGTCCCGAGCTACTGGGCCAGGTGCACTAGGCGTTCCGTGTTCTCACAGCACAGCCCACAGCTCAGGCCCCCCCCCCACGCCTAAAGAACCCCCCTCTCCGACTCCCATGTAAGTCCCATGCATTGCCGAGGCACAATTCAAGTGCTGCCTGCTCTGAGGAGCTGTCCCTGACCCCGGGGCCACGAATGGCTTCCGTGCCACCCAGTCCTGCCCAGCACAGTCAGGTACTGGCACGCTCACCCTCCTGTGTGCACACATAGCCACACGTAGGGGTTCACACCCCCATTCCCTTCGGTTACTTGAGGCCAGTAACCCTGCCCTGACCGTCTCCGCATCTCCCATAGTAGCTCTCAGCCCCATTCTGTCAAATTTAGTCTGGTCCTCGGGAAGGAGCGTGCCACAGTGGAAAGGGTGCAGCCTTGGGAGTCAGCACCTGTAGTTTCAACCCTGAATTTTTCTACGGAGTGACCTGGGGGCATCACTTGCCACCTGGAGCCTGTTTCCAGGTCTGTGAAATGAGGACACCTGTACTTTCCTTACAGCGTCACTGGGAGGGTTAACTAGGGAAAGGACACAAACGCCCCACTCAGGGCCCAGCACGGGAGCCCCTGGTAAATGCTAGCGCTTGTCAATCATTCATTCATCCTCCAGTACCGTGCATGGATGCCTGCGCTGTGTCAGGCCCATGGGACTGCCAGAGTCATAGGCAGATGCCCCGTGAGTTCCTGTCTGACCCCAAGCTGTCACCCCCCAGCATTCAGGGAGGTGTGTCCTGGGAATTCCCTGATCAGTGTGGGCCTGAAGTTCCCTGACCTTCACCATCTTGTTCCCTTGTCACGGGGACAAGGTAAAAAAGGAGTAATGGTTTGTGATCATTGTCTGTTGCTCTCAGTAAGTCCCAGGGAGTTCTAGGGTGCCCTTCTTGGACAAATGTCACCTATTTGGCATGAAAATGAACACAGTGTGTTTGCAAAGCTCCTGCAGAAGTCTTTGCCCAGTTCACTCTGACTCTTGCTCCTGCAGGACAGAAAGAGACCTCCGCCTTAGGGGCTCTCCGCCAGGCAGTGTCCCCACCCGTCGTCCTGCCCTCGCCCTCCACCCCTTCAAAGCAAATATTGGTGCGGACAACCCTCTGTGTTTACTTCCAGAAATGATGAGAAGACCATGAAAAAATAATTTCCTTCATGGTCATATCAGCATATTGGGAAACATTGGTTTGTGGTGAAAAACAAAGGTCTATGAAGACAACACTCTGACGGCTCTGGGTAACTCAGTGTCCTGATATTTCCACCCTATAGCTTATTTTAGAACAACCAGGAATTAGGTCTGGCTTAGAGAAGGTCTCCCCTCATTTTGGTAAAGACTTAAGGCAAGGGAAAGGACTCCTGGTGGGCTGTGGCCGGCTCTCAGGGCATGAGAAAGCCACGTCCCCTTTCTAATCTCCTCCACTTCCATTTCCCCATAAAGGAGAGGGGCCTTCCGGGTGGTCCAGTCCCCAGGACACAGGTGAGACTGAGGCTCTGTGTGGCTGTTCTCCCATGTTGTTGGGTACAGGACAACCAGGACCTCAACTCAGGGATCAGCCTAGACCCTCGACCCACAGCCCCCCAACCACTTGTCCCCTTGGTGACTCTCAGGGGAGAAGCAGCTGATGGCTGTGCCCCTCGCAGGAAACAGGGAAGAAGAGAAGGAATTTCAAAACATTTCTCTTCTCCCATCTCATCTCATGACTTCAACAGCCCTTTCACTGGGGTTATTCTCATTTTACAGATGAGGAAAGGGACTTGAGAAAGGGCATGGAGTTGTCTGAGACCCAACAGCAGGGGGATGAGAAAGGCTCCAAATGAACTCAGGACTCCTGGTTCCAAATCTCACGCTTTCCCCTAATCATCCCAGCTGTCGGCTGGTGCTCAGAGGCGTTGACTGAGATGGTAAGTAAGTGTCCCTCACTGCCTTTCCTGGGGCTCCTGCCCACAAGGCTCTGCCAGGCTAGTAGTAGTGGAATAGATATAGAAATAAGATAGCATGAGACATCACACAGAGGGTTAAGGGCTGCCCGAGAGCCAGGGAAGTGCTTCTGCCTCTGACACTCTGTGATTCGGGGAAGTTGGAAGACTGGAGAATCACTACCTAAACTGAGATTTATTGGTTTTTTTCATTCATTAGTTCACACACATGATGAAACACCTACCATAAATTTGGCCGGGGGGTAGAAGATGAGAGATCCATGCCTGCCTTAGTCTGGGAGATAGACCAGTAAACTGTTAACTCAAGGAGATACATGCCCTGGCAGAGGGCTCTGGGAGGCAGAGGGAACCAGCAGTCTTGGAGGAGCTCAGGGAGAGCTTCCAGAGGAGCTGATGCCAGAGCAGAATCTTGAAACAGAAGTAGGAGTCGAAGAGCAAAGAGGAAAGTAAGGCCATTTCAAGCAGTGGGGTGACGTGTCCAAAGTCTCAGATACAAGACATAGCACAGTAACGTGCACACATGGTGGTTCTGTGTGACCGTTCCTCTGAGGTTACTAGTGGACTCATTTCACAGGTGACAAGGCCAAGGTTCCAAGAGAGCCGAGCATGGCTTCTCATACAGAGAATAGCGCTGAAACCGGGTCCTGACTGCTGGTGCTGAATATGACAACCTCAATGTGATAAGATGAAATTCAAATGCAAAGACCATTTACTTAGGAATATTACTAATCAGGACTAGTAGTAGAAACCCAGCCAAAAGAGGCTAGGATCGGTGGAGGCAGGGAACTGGCTCACTGAGCTGGCGAAACCAGGAGTAGCTTCAAGCATGGCTGGATCCAAATGCACGAAGGTCATCAGAAATGTGTCTTTCTCCAGCTTTCAACTCAGTTTCACACTGTGCTGCCTTCTTTCTCAGCCAGAGGTTCCCTGAGGTTCCATCTTACCATGTTAGTGGCCCCAGCTGAAAATATGTCCCTTTCCTACTGTTCCACCAAAAAATTGCAGCCTTAAGTTTCATTGACTGGATTGGGTCACATGTCTGCTTCTGTACCCAAACCTGGAGCCAGGGCAAAGAAATAGGGTCAATGCCACCTCACCCACATGGGCAAAGAGTAAGGAGGCCTGGGTCCCCAAGAAGAATCAAGGCGCTGTTGACCAAGAGGAGGGACTGATATGGGAAGGTGAGAATGACAGGTGTTGGCCACCAGCACCTACTGGACGGCAGACACCATGTGACAGGCTCTCCTAGAACTCCATTAACACCCCCTGGTTTCAAGTGTCAGGGCTCAGGGCAATGATGTGCCGTGGGGCCATGAAGGGGGCCAGGGAATACTAAACCCCCTATTACCTCTAGATGTGTGTAATGTAAGCGAGTCTACACTGTGTGGGAATCCAGCTCAGTGTCACATGCCGACTTCCGTTTGGCAAGGATGGGTAAGCTAAGACAAGGAGGAGGGCTCCATGCCACGAAGCTTTACTAAGGTAAATATGCACATTAAAATTTGTTCATAAGAGGACAGAAATTCTATATGGTGAGGAGGGAAGAAAATGAGAAAAAAAGACCATTTAAAACAAAGCAAGAAAAGACGGGAAAATTTTGAAAAGGGACAAATATAAAACACAAAATCACATTGAAGAAATTAGAATATATCAGTAATCACAGTACATGTAAATGAGATAAACTGGCCAATTTTTTAAAAATGAAGATTGTTAGATTTTATTTTTTAAATACAAGCAAGTGTTTTTGCAAGAAATAGACTTAAAGAAACAAAAATGTTGAAAATATAAGGAAGGAAAAATAAGATATATTAGGCAAATACTAACCAAAAGAAAGCTGGGTACCTGTATTTTAATATGGGACAAAGTGATTTTTACATAAAAAGCATTGCTAAAGATCACCGTAGAGAATCACTGTTGCCCCATGGACAAGTTCATCTGAAGGCATCCTTTAGGGGATGAGGTTCAGGGATCGCAGCCCCACTTGGACCACATGGGGTGGGGAATGGGTGGCTCCTGCAGGAGGGCGTATGGAGCAGATAAATCAGATTTGTTCACTCAAGTTTCAAGAGGATTGCCATCTGCGAACTGCCTTGTGGAGGCGTCTGGAATTGTCCTCATTTGGAGAATGGCCATACTGCTGGATTAATCATTATTTCATAGGAAGGAAGGAAGGAAGGAAGGGAGGGAGGGAGGAAGGAAAGAAAAGAAAGCTGTAATTTGCACCAAATAATAATAATAAAGTAAAATGCAGGCGGAACACCATGACATATTATTTAGGGATACAAAAACATTTGCTGAAATAACTCAGGTTCTGGTAAAATTCTGTTTCTTAACCTGAGAGGTGGTCACACTGGTATCCGTTTTAATATTCTTTAATATAGTCTTTACACTACACATGTGTTTTTTATGTAGTCTTTTTGGGTATATGATGTATTTCATTTAAAAATATTTAATGGCAGAATCGACATGTAACAAAAAGATATGTCTGAGTAGAGGAGTTACTTGACACATTTATTTGCTTTGTTTTATTAATCTCTGTGTCCTGAATCTCTTATTTGGAACATATGATATTTCCATAATAATATTATTGTAAGTGATTTTTCAGTCCTTTAGAAGAAAGGAAGTTAGTTATTTCCAAGCCTAGAGCTAGCTTTTCTTTAATAATTTCACTGATTTCAGTGCAAGTCACTTTATCAGAGCACGGGCTCCATCAGTAATGTCAGTCCAAGGGCAGATACCCGCCTGCTTGGTCAAATATGTACACTGCTAGCAAGGAGAAGGACTGGAGCCTCTGGAGTGCCAGGGGTGTGACCTTGAGGTCCAGGCGAGGGAGGGTCTGGGGGCAGGAAGGGCTGGCCAGACCTCAGGGAGAACCTGGGCCACGTGGGCCCCGCCACAGCTCGGCTGGAACCTTCCCACCCACTGAGGGAGGCCTGAGTGCCAGCCGGGGCTGTTCGCTGGGCCCTTCCACAAAGCCTCGGGGAGCCTGGCGTCCAAATCCACAGCTCTTGTCTGATAGGTTCCAAAAGGAAGCAGGTGCTCTTCCCTGTCACTTGGGGAAGGGAGAAGGAGCAGCAAGCGCTAGTGGCCGGATGGTCCTGACAGATGGAGGCTAGAGCTGAGGCCCAGCATGAGCTTCCTGGGACATCCTGAGGAACCGCGGGGGGTCTCAGGACCAAGCGGTGGGTGGCTTCCAGCCTCAGACTGCGTGAGGAAAGGGCCTAAGCACGCCAGCCTAGGCAGCGAAGCAAGAAACTAGGTGGCGTTCATGGCCATGCACAGAGCTGAAGCCAGAGTCTGTCCTGCCCTGGAGCTGCAGGGAGCTCACACAGGGCCTCTAAGGACAGCATGCAGCGCTCAGCCTCCCCTGTGTTTGGGCCAAGAGTGAGCTGGGGTGGGCCGGGGACTCAGAAGGGCACCCCAAAAGCCAGTCACTTGCAAATTCCCTTTTCCTGCCATCCAGCCCACAGTCCTTTCACACCTGCATTATATGCACTTGAATCTCTACACTCATTCACTGTTTCCACTGAGATACATTTATAAGAAAATTTCCTATCATCACCATAAATGGCAATGCAGTATCACTTGTAGAAAACAGAAAGCCCTTGTGAACACAGATGCCATGACACAAACAATGTCATCAAAGTTTGGCCAGTTGCAGTCACCTGAGTAAAGCTCGGAGCCCGACCCTGCTCTCTGTCCTAAAGGAAGACCTGAAGTGGTAGGTGCCAAAACACAGTGAGCCTTTCCTCTGACCTCCTGAGGCTTGAAATAAAAATGAGAAAGGACTTCTTACTCACTGAAAGTAGCTGAAGGAAACAGCAGGTCTGCCATCCACAGCTTTGGAGGCGTCAGGGCAAGAAAGCTTGCATGCCCGGCAGTGAGGGAAACACTCCTCTTTCTGAAAATGTATGTCAAATACTCTGCTAAAAAACATCCTACCAAGCTTTTGGCTACCTCACGTTCAGTGACCTATCCTGCTATCAGATCGACTCATCAGACATTAACCGAGGACCTGCCGAGCCGGCCACAGCCACAGGGGCTGGAAAGGCAGGCACCTTGCCTTCCGGGAGCACGCATCCTAATAGGGACAGATGTGTTCACAACCCATTTTAATGTGAGGCTGAATAAACCTTTGTGTGTCTTCTTCTCCCAACCTTCTCCTATGAGCGTGTAGATGCTCAAAATTCATTTCATTGACTTAGAAATAGCAAGCATTAATTGGGCTCCTTCTTTGAGCTGGGCCATGTGTAGGATACTGTCCTGTGTGTTTTACAACATGTAATCCTTCCAAGAATTGGAAAGAATTGGAAAAGGGTTATTTTTTCCTGCACTTGAGGTTCCGAGGAGCTAAGTAACTTGACCAACAGCACACAGCATTTCAGAAGCCGACCTGGGGTTTGAAACAAGTCTCCTGAATGCTCCCCATTGTGGCTGAGGGAAAAAGTCTCTGTTGCATGTGGGCTGCCCTGGTGGCAAAGGGAGGTCCCCTGCCCCACCCCACCGCACCCCTCTCTTCCCAAGGCCTGGTTTAGAAGAAATGAAGGCCAGAAGCTCGGCTCTGGCCCCACTGGCCGTCTCAGTGGTCACCTCGGCCCTGACCTGTGCTTGTGTCTCCTCAGGAAGCCCGCGCTGCCCGGCGCCTTGTGCTCCGGCGACCTTCTGAGCTGCTGCGAGAGCCTGTGGGGGCCGGGGGTCCTCCAGACCTGTGGGGGCCCCTCGGGGGAGCAGCCAGGGGAGCCGCTGAGGAGCCGCTGAGGACACTGCCCACAAAGCGGTGAGGACACTGCCCTCAGGGGCTGTGCAGACCCGGCCCCAGGACACTGAAGACACTGCTCTTAGTCACCAAGATTTGACTCCTAGAGCCACTAAGGACCCAGCAGCCCTCAAAGCCACCAAGAGCACACCCTCCCCTGAGCCCAGGTCCGCCGGATCCAGCGGGTTCAGAGCTCACACTGGCCCTGAGTCAGGAACAGAGGTAGCTGGACAGTCAGGGTTGTGTGCTCATGTGTGTGCGTGGACTTGTATGTTCAGGGCCATGTGTGCCCTCCGAGCACGGCAGGCTCAGAGGGTGTTGCCGTCGGGTGTTGGCTTCTCACTCCCTGGTAGGGAGAGAGGGAGGGGGAAGGAAGGAAATTAGCCTTTACTGAACACTACTTACTGTGTGCTGGGTGCTTTGCCTGCATCTTTACGGAGGTAGAAACTAGGTTCAGAGAAGTATGGGGCCTGCTGGGCCTCCTGGAACATGCACCTGACTCCTGGAAGGCACTCAAGAAATAGTTGATGAATGAAGGAATGAGTGGGAGGATGGATGAAGAGCCAGGCCTCAAGCTTCTGCTCTTGATGACACTGTACTGCCTCTCAGGAGAGAGGCCAGCCTAGCCCCTCCTAGCGAGGCTCAGACCCAGAGCTTGGGGGTCAGCCTAGCCCCTCCTAGCGAGGCTCAGACCCAGAGCTTGGGGGTCCCTTCATGCTGCCACACTGACCCTCTGGTGCTTTTCGTCAACAAGAAGTGATGGGGAGTGGACTTGCTGGGTAAAGCGCAGGTGTCAGGGAGGGAGAGGTGGAGGTTGTGGGGACACCACACACCTGAGTCAAGGAGCTGGCCCCACCGCACTCTCTGCTGGACCGCGACCTTGGGCACATCTGCGGACCCTCTGAGCAGCTCTTCCTTCCTGTCCCGGGGTGAGCCCTCCTCCTTTCCCATATACAGTGTTGCTGAGGGGACCCAAGGTGGCAGGGGTGGTGACAGCTCCCGAGAGATGAGGGGGTCCAAGGACTCTCCCTGCCGATGGCAGCCCCTCACTGAACCCACTCTGCCTTTGGTTCCAAGACTCCCTCTCGGGGTCCCCCTCCTTGTCCATCTGCGCCTTCAGTCCCTCTGCAGCTCACTGTCCTCTCCCAGCCATCAGATGCGGCTGTTCACCGAGACTTCTCTTCTCACTGCAGTTTCTCTCCCTCTGTGGCCTCAACTACACCCTGATAGCTGCAGTCACCAGACCTACCTCTGAGACTACTCTCAGAATTGCACCGGCACCTTCTGGGAGCTTTCCGCTCACTGCTGCCTGCACGACACCTCCACCTGGGTATTTCCAAGATATCCCACCTTAGCGTGTCCACAACTACCCCCTCGACCTTCTCCCCGCACCTGCCCCCGCCCCTCTCCCAGGGTTCTCCTCCTCAGGCAGAAGCCCGCCGTTGGCTTCAAAGGCCGAGGGTCCACGTTGGGCCTCCGTCTTCCCCGCCCCCGGGGACCAGCCTTCTCGAGTCCTAGCTCCCACACATCCCGCCGGCTGCTTGACCCTCCCCACCTGCCCTGTCCTCCCTCGGCCCACTGCCATCCCTCATGTGGGACGATTGAAGCGGCTCTTGACAGCTCTCTGAATTCCCCCCTTGCGCCTCTGCACACAGTAGCCACAGTGGGCTGTGCAAAATGCAGCCCTGCCACGTCCCAAGTGGAGGAACCGCCTTTCAAGGGGCCACAGGCCCTGCGTGATCGGCGCCGACTTGTCCCTCCAGCCTCCCCCCACCCACACTCCTCTGGCCGCCTCACCCTGGCCCTCCGGGCGTCTCCTTCTCACTGCTCATCTCGCTGCTCCTTCTGGCCCCCGGCAAGCACAGAGCCGTTCCCTGACCTAAAACACCCTTCTTGCCCTCGGCTGAAATATCACTTCTGGAGGAAGTCTTCCTCGACCCTCCCAACCAGGGAGGGTCTCTGACACCCCAGAACCGTCCCCAGAGCCACGGGGCGTGGGTCACCCCTTACTGTCAGCTGGGTGAGTCCTGGCCCCCACCTGCCTCCGCCCTCGGGAGGTCCTGCGTCCGCCCCGTCTGTCGGCCCTGCCTGGCTAGCCTCTAGAAGAGCGTCTGGCCCACGGTGGGAGCTTTCGGCACCTTGCCTGCCGATGCATCGGAAGCGTGGTTTGCCCCAGGGGCCCCCAGGGAGGCCCAGGCCCTCGGCGGGATTCCTCCAGAAGCCCGAGAATCCCTCCTCGGAAGTCTTCCCCGGAGCCCGAGGCGGGTGGGTCTCTAACCAGGGCCAGGTACCCTCTCAGCGGCTCGGGGCTCCGGCCCAAGGGGCCTCCTTCAGGTCTGCCTCTGAGCCGCCCCCGCCCTTCTGGAGGCTTCCTGGAGTCTCTCTAGCTGCAGAAGTGGGGCGCTGGCTGCTGGAGGAAGAGCGTGTGCGGCGGGCCCCCAAATCCGTGTTCTGTGTCACCCTCATGTTCCAATAAAGCTATCGAAACAGATGCCGCCTTGCGGTTTTATTTTTTAACTTCCTGGTGAGGAAAAACTACCCAAACTTCATCATACGGTGTGTCTTGATTCAAAAGAGAGTTATGATAAAATGCTGAGGTAAAGGCCAACTTGGAAATTGCCTTAAAAAGTAATAGAGTTCTCAGGAAACTAGGTTTCATCTTGAAACACCACATCTTAAAATGCCATATAAGAAATGAGGGATGGGCTGGTCAGAAGCATCAGGTCTTTGTCCCGCTCCCCTGGTGAGCCGGGTACCTGGCAGACGCTCAGGAAGTGTTTGTGGAAGGGAGTATTTATGAAACTGTCAGCCTCAGAGATGCCTTTGTTAAGTGGGAGGAAAAGACATCTTTGAAATGGGGAACTTGTCAGTAGAGGAAGCGCACCAGAGTGTAGGCAGGCGAGACACAAGGCAGGAGGTAAGCCAAGATAAAGTTCATGGATTTTGTGCGAGGAATGAACCCCCAAGGCACCAGGGTCCGGGCGATGAGGGACGATGCTGGCCAGAGTGGAGGTCAGGGCTTGCTGACCTCAGAGTCAGTGGTGAGCGGTGTCCGCGGGGGCGGAGGGGAGAAAGCAGCGGGAGGTGGTGGAACCGCGCACCCCAGGCTGTGCGGCCAAATGACGCACCTGAGTCTCCACAGGAGGCGGAGAGCGCGTGTCACCTCAGTCAGAGCTCACAGGGCCACGGCGCTGGAAATGGGTTCCCGGGAGAGATGAAGGCAGCAGGTGGAGTCGGAACGTGATGCCGAGCCATCCTGTGTGATGGAGCTGAGTGACAGGGAGGTGTTCCCTGAGCTGTGACCGTGGGCACAGCGTATGTCAGGCACTTGATAGGAAACCAGCCAGGGCTGGAGACCTGGGAACCACAATTTCCAGAATCCTGTACCAACAGGTTTAGGTTCCACCAGTGGGAAGTGGAGGAAAAGGAAACCCATTCTTGCTAAGTAGGCCAAGCGGGGGGGTGGGAGGAGGGGCAGGAGGCCAGGGGCTGGCAGGGGCTGCAGGGGCTGGCAGGGGCTGCAGGGGCTGCTGGGAGTGAGAGCGGGCCCTGTGCTGGGACCGCGTCGTCCCAGGAGTGACGGGACGGCTCCGAAAGGCCTTCATCCAGGGGCAGCTGGAATGACGAGGCAGGTCTGTGCCGGGAAAAGGAAAAGACCGTTCAGACTCCAGTTTGGGAAACAGGTTGAGGAGCAGGGGGCCCAAAGCGAGTGGCGGGGGGTTGTGTCAGCCGCCACACACTGTGTCAGGATCAACTCCAGACCGTCCTGCAGACCTCGGCCTGTGTGCCGGGAACCCACAGGAATGAGACCCTCCCTGCTCTCCCTAGAGAACGGCCGCTTGCACCTAAAATTAGCAGGGAGTCGGGAGGGAGGAGACAGGGAGACGGGCCTGGACTCGCACGGCAGGAGGAAGGTGCTGGGTGGAGGGTGGGAGGACGCAGAACACAGAAGCCGCGAGGCTCTGAAGGGAAACGTCACCGGTCCGCGCTGAGCCGCCTGTGTTTAACTCACACCAGAAGTGTGGCGGGTGGCAGGGAGCGCTCAGCCCAGGTCCGGGGACTCCATCTGGAATCCCGTCTCAGCTGTGCAGTCAGCGGCTCAGAGCTTTATCTGGAGCTTTGGGATGAGTCTGTCGTTTTCATTGTCCATTTGAGGGGCTCTTTCTAGGTCCCTCAAGCAGGAAATGATTGCCTTCTACCAGAATTCCCAAATCCAATCCCACCAGACTCCCCAGCATGCCGGTGACAATTCAGGAAGCCACAACCGTCACTAACAGCCTTCAGGTGACTGGGAGACTGTCCCCCCTCATCCTGCCAGCAGCCCTAAGAGGCTCATAATTTATTTTGGGGGTCACTGAAGATGCTGGCCCCGTGTCCCTGATCTCACCGATCTCCATTTCAGGATGTCCCTGCCCTGCTTCCTGGAATAGCTCATCACGCCCTCCTGGGTGCATCCCTCTGTCACAGACCCATCTCAGGCATCCCAGGGGCACCCAGACTCAGACATCTGCAGGGGCCCCCAAGGGTTTCCCGTCATGAGACTCAAGACAAGGGCACATGGGCAGTTCACGAGCACCACCCCTGCCGTTGGCCTGTGCCCCCGCCGCGCTGACCGTACATACTCTGGGTATCGTCCGGGCCGAGAGGGGCTGTAGCAGCTCTTCTGAATGGTGATGCTCTGTGGGGCTGTGGGTTCAGATTCTAGCTTTTAGGAGAAGCCATAAATCTGGGTTTCTAATGTTAGGGGACTCAATATTTGTAAAGCTCTCAGAGAAGTGCTGGGCTCATAGGAAATGCTGTAGACGTGTTCAAATAAATACGTGGATGGAGGGGGGCCGGGGGACACAGAGACAACAGTGATTCGATGTGGAGTTCCCTCACGGTTACATCCTCCAGTGAATGGCCGCCTGACAATGCCAAACACAGCATGAGAGAAATTTCCAATTTGAAGACCATGTCAAACACAGCATAAAATGCTCAGGCACTGGGTGGATCTAAGCAAGTGTTTCAAACATTTTGGATTCCTATTTCATGTGAGAAGCGAGGAGGGGTGTACTCTCGGTCCCTGGGACCTAAGTCTCCCCTGAAACATGTCACTGAAGATAGGCCTGGCCCAAGCCAAATAATGGTTTGCATCAACCAGACATGGTAGGAACCCCTGGAACATCATGAAAATAAATCACAGACATGTTAACTCACGTTTCCAGAACCACTCTCGCAGAGCTGGGGAAATATGCATGGACCCCTCTACTTGCAATAAGGCAAAGGGCTCCCTGCTATGGAATTTTTAAAAATGCTTTGCTGGGCTGATGCCTTTCTGGGTTTTTTAAAAAGTAAGATATAATTCCCATACCATAAAATCCACCCTTTTAAAGTATACAATTCAGTACTTTTTTGGAATACTCACCAAGCTGTACAACCATACCACTGTCTAATTCCAGAACATTTTCATCATCTAAAAGGAAACTCCATGCCCACTGGCAGTTGTCTCCATGGAATTGCCTATTCTGGACATTTTCCCATAACACAGGCAGTCAGAGCAAGCTTGGCATCTACAGGGACAGCTGCTAAAATTCAGAAACCAAGTCGTTCCTACCGCCTACCAATAAAAAAGGTACTACCTAAAACCACAACCCTTTACTATGCCTCTCACTAGTTATCTGATTTGGCTAGTTCCCAAAGGCGACCTAAAGAAGGAAAAACCACCACCAAAAGACAGGAAATGTTTTGCTGAGTATTTTTCAGAACTGACTCCCTTGAGACCATGGACGTGAGTGAGTAAGTCACTTTCTCTCTGTATATAGTTTTTACTAACAGAAATAATCAGTTTTCCCCTGACCCTACTAAGTAAATGCTGAACAGAGATAGGGAGACACAGACCTAAAGGGATGCCGAACCGTTTACTCGCCCAGGCACCCACGCATCTACGTCCAGCCCTGACCCCAGGAAGGACTTGCCCGAGAAAAGCCCATTTCTATTGCTAAGAAAATTTATCCCAAACTTGGGAAAAAGGCTAAAGGGTGACAGCAGATCCTCTGAGTCATACGGGAGTGTATCTAGCAGGCCCAGCCAGGATATGATTCTCTCAGGAGGCCCAGCCAGGATTGTGATTCTCTGGGGGAAAGTCCCTTTGTTGATTTACTATGTACTACGGATCAAGGGCCAGGTTCTGCAAAGTTAGGTGTTAGCTAGTAGAAGATTGATAAGTTGCAAACATTTTCTTTCAGCCTGAAAGAAATGCAACAATTTCTGTCCAGCAGGAAAATGCTAAAGGTTATGGTTTATTGTCTGACTTAGCAATCTTATTTCAAGATTGTTCCTTTCCAAAATGTCGTACATATACAGAATGGAAATTACTCAGAAGGATAAAAGAAGGAAATCTTAACTTTTGTGACAACGTGGATGGACCTAGTGGGTATCATGCTAAGTGAAATAAGTAAGAAAGAGAAAGACCAATGTCATATGATTTCATTTATATATGGAATCTAGAAACACAAAAAAGGAAATAGACCCATAAATACTGACAACAAACTGTTGGTTACCATAAAGAGGGGGTTGGGGGGATTGGTGAAATAGGGGATAAAGAGGTACAAACTTCAAATTATAAGATAAATAAGTCACAGGAATGGAAGTGCAATGTATATAACCAATAATACTTTAATATCTTGGTATGATAAAAGGGGAAATACACTTACTGTGGCGAGCATCTAGTAATGTATATAATTATCAAGTTGCTATGTTGTACATTTGAAACCAATGTAATATTGTGTTATCAACTATATTCCAATGAAAACAAAAAGATTCTTCCTTTCCGGATATATAGCTATCTCTTAGATTCTTCTTCAAGTCAGCTCTACCAACCTCATGAATAGGTTAAATTAATCTCTGTCACATGTTGACTCTACATTATATGAGTCATACTTTTAATCTTTTGAAAATAATGCTTTGACAAAATCTTGGGTTCCTAAAACACAACCAGTGGTCAAGAGTGCCCCCTGCTGGCAGGGGCTTTCTATCCATTAGGCACCATAAGCACAAGCTTTTCTGGGGCCAACAAAGGTATTTGGGACCTGGAAAAAAAGAATTCTAAGCCTCCAAAATATGAAAAGAAAAATGTAAAATTTTTAAATTAATAATAGTCAGCTGAATATCTATAAAACACAATGTTTTAAAAGTCTACAGAGTATAATTTGTCAACCATAACTCAGGTGAACTCATAATTACATAAAAATTACCCGGAATATTCTCAGTGGTCACAACTTCTGATGTTGGGAATCCTTCAAGAGAAAAGAGAAAGGTATATTTTGTGTGTCTGTTTCACCAAATATAAAATGAAAATAAGAATATTTATATACTTAGGGACATTCTCCTGCCGGGGTAGCAGGTCCCACTTGCCCTACTTCGAAGATGAGCTCGATTATAAATTACAGAAACCCAGATCCACCTGCAAGCCCCCCTGGGCTCCCTACAATCTGATGGGGGAGGGTGGCACAATTTATGCCTTCCCCTGACTTCCAACATCACCAAGACACTATGCCATCTCTCTGTGGTCCTTTGGCATGTTTCAGGGCCACTGAGATGGGCCAAGGTCTTGATGCAGGTCAGCTAACCGTCTGGACAACAGGAGATTTCTCCCCCACTCTGCACAACCTATCAAACTTCATGGGAAAGTGTACTAATATGAGTCTCCTTCTACCACCTGGTGCCAGCCCCCATCCAACTGCTTTGGAAACATCGAACCCATGCTGCAGGCTGTGAGGAACTGGCACTAAGAAACAGTGAGAATGTTCTGGTTTTAAGCTGTCTTCCAGGTAATCTATTCACTGGTTGGTATCTACAGTAACTCCTAGGGGCAAAGAAACCTCAAGAGAGATTTTGTATCTCCATTTCCACAAGGACTCAAGTTATTTTTCTTAAAGACCCTAATTTTGATTTTGATAATCTGGAAGTATTGATTTTCACCCACCATGGCAGCAAGTGAGGTTCTAAAATAGCATCACCACTGTATCAAGCTCAGGAAACAGAACCAGGCCAAAACTCCCCCGACAGCCATTGTGTAGGGGTTGAGGCTCCTGTCCTGACATCTCTGAAACTCGTCAGACCCACCACGTCATTACCGACAAAGCCCAGTTCTATTTTGACCCTAGATAAGATGAGGGAGCAAAAAGTACAAACTATGAGTCTCAAGGTTTTTATGAAAAACGATCCTCACTCCTTTCTCGACCTCAAAACCCTAAGATCTGAACTCTGGCTTCAGTTCAGGTTCACAGGGCACTTTAGGGCCTGTTACTTATTCCTTTGTACCTCCATTTCCTCATCTGTAAAATGGGAATAACCATTAGTGTCAGGATTGAAGGAGATAATGCATACAGTGCCCAGCACCTACTCGGTACCTACTAAATATTTGCTTTAAAAAACCCACAATTTTAAATAATTATTTTACATGTCACCAAATGAAGACAGTGAAGGTTTCCAGATTTTTTAGAAGTCCTGTGGTTTGATGTCTGATGGAGGTCCTGCCTGTATAAATAAGCTAATCGAGGACAACTTACTCTATATCTTATCAACAGATTAAAATGTTTCCAGACCCCACCTTAAATGACTCTATTAGTGTTGAATTCAATCGCAGTCCGCCAGCTGGCATAATATTACTCCTTGCAGAACATGTTCAAATATAAGCATTGATTGGTTTTGATTTTGCAGTTCTATTTTTATATTCTGTAATCAACTTTTTTTTTTTTTTTGTAATATGCAGGCAAAAGCCAGACAGGGGGAGGGTGACAGAGCAGTGAGAACGGGAGGGAGTCCTGAGCTGGAGGTCATAAACTGTAACAACTGCCACAGCGAGCATTCATTTGTGGGGTTGTTTAAATATTTACCCAAACTTGAAATAGAATGTGGCTTGCAGAAACGAATAGATGAAATTTATCCTTCCTTCTCAAACTAGTGGACTCCAAAAACAAAAGTGGCATGGTATTAGAAGCAAATGTAAATGCTTCATTTTGTGCGCTGCTCAGGTAAGACTGATGGATTCACTCCCGCTCAGCTCGTCAGTCATCGTGCTTATTGCCGTGGCGAGCGACTGCCAATCATGGCTGCCCAGGCCTGTGAGCACCTCTTGCTTTTTTATAGCTTCCTCTGTGGCCCACTGTAGAATGCAAACATCTGTGTTTCCCAGCCCCCGCTACCCCTTAGGTGCCAGCAGGTGATAGAAAGCAGCGAGCACCTTTGATGTAAAGCCGCCTTGTGCAGAGAGTGATGGGCCCAGGCATCCGTGGGTCCGGCTGGTGGGCGGGACGCCGCTCGGCATGAGCGTCGAAGGGCAGCCAGTTCTGTCACAGATGTGTGAGCTTTCTGATAACACTTATGCTAATAAATTCCTTCATGCTTAATACCCAGCTCCAGGCATGTAATAGATACTCAGCAAATTATAATTGAAGGAGGGCTTGTTGAACTGAAAAGTCTGCTGTGCACCAGTTTTCAAGAATTCATATGCTTGAGGAGAAAGACTGGGTCTGCTCTGAGGTATGTCTTCCCTACTAACTGGGAAGGCAGGGGCTGTCTTTCAAATCCTTGGTGGCCAGGGGCTGGCAAGTGTTTGGCATAGAGTGGGCCCCAATAAAACTTGGACTGGTACTGTTTAATCCCCTGCCTCCCCTCCTGGCTCTCCAGGGTTGCTTTTGTTCTGGCATTTGTTTGGGGTGCCTCACCCCTGCCGTGGTCCCTGTACTTTGGAAAATCCTGCCCTGGCCTTCCAGCTGAGCCTCACAGGGCCAGAAGTCTTTGGGGCCAAGAGGATGTGCCCACCAGAAGCTCCCGCTTCTAAACCACACTGGATTTCCTTGGCCAGGCAGCGCTAGAGCCCTGTTTGAGGGCCTGTGTAGGCCTTTTCCCCAGATCCAGCCTCTTGAGGCAGACCCTGCTGATGGTTGTCCATGGCTGGGCCCAGGAGTGGCTATTTATGGGGGGATATGTGTGGAGTTCGAATCCTTGAGCATGTATGAGTTGGGGCATAGGGGATAGAGCTGGGGTGGAAAGAGAAAGGGGGTGGCCCCATGTTCTGGTGCAGAACTCTGAAAAGTCCAAATATTCTACATTTGAACCTGATATTCCGGGGAGTTTTAAAGTACACTTTGTCATGGTCAAAGGATAGAACATGCAATTTAATAGTTTGTCCATGTACTGACTACCTATTGCTGTATAATAAATTAGCCCAAAACTTAGCAGCTTAAAACAACACATCTATTACCTCATAGTTTCTGGGGTCAGGAATCTGGGTCCTGCTCAGCTGGGTTTCCTGCTTCCCTGTGTCTCTGGGGCCTGTGGTCAAGGTCTGTGGTCTCACCTGATGGCTCAGCTAGGGAAGGAATGGCTGCCGGGCTCACTCAGGGGTTGTTGGCAGCATTTGGTTCCTCTCGATCTTTTCCTTCCCACGTGGAAGCTGACTTCATCAAAACGTGTAAGACGTGGGCAATAGAATCTGTTGCAAAACCAGAAGTCACAGTCTTTTGTGGAAGTGACACTCTTCACCTCGGTCATATTCTACTGGTCGGAAGTAAGCCACCGGGCCAGCCCGCACCCCAGGGGAGAGCGCAAAGCCCTTGCTTGCCTGCCCAAGATGTCCCCCCAGGGGTCCAGCAGCACCCAGATGCTTCGCTGCGAGCCATGCCCTGGGCTGCATGGGCCTTACCACCACCTAAGAGCCCAGCACTCCCCAAGGCAGCCCCCTGCCTCCTGGACAGAGGAGCAAAGCCCATTGCAGAGGGAGCCGCTGTGAAGGACAGAAATTACTGCCTGCAGTTCCAATTAGCAGCTGAGCTAATTACAAAAATAATTGCCACTGAAGGGTCTAATCACCAGGCTGGGCCAGAGCAGCACCTCCTCCCCGCCGTTGGGGAGCCTCCTGCCGCCTCCTGGGGGCTGCAGACACTGTGGGAGGCCCGTTCCTGAGGGAACAGGGGGTCTGGCCCATGTCCCAGGACAGATTGCCGGAGAGAAGTCACCAAGTGCTGCTACCCACACCCCAGACACGCCTCCTCAGCGCTGCGGGCGCCCTGGCCTCTCCCTCCATGGTTCTGCCCAGCCCTGGACTCTCAGGCCACCGACTTACCGCTGTGCCATCTGCCAAGAGCCAAGCAACACGAGCCGGGCGCTCCTCCCGCCGGCATTCTGGGCTCGGCCCTCTCTCGCCCTTCATTCCCCATGTGTCTCTGCACCAGGCACGCTCAACCCTGGGACTCGGTCTCCCCTGTCTGGACTGGTGTCTGTCCTCAGGCTGGCCCCTTACAGAACACCCCTCAAGCCTGGGTGCAGCCCCAGCCTCTGTATTCCACAGCCTGCCTGCAGGCCCCAGGCCTGGCATTTCCTGCCAGCAGTACCCAGGCTGGCAGAGCTCATCTGGCCCAGGAGATCCAGCCTGGCCTGACCCTCAGTAAGCCCAGCACACAGCACAAGGCCGGTGTTCATAAATCACTGTGGAGAGGATAAAGGTCAACAAAAGGAAGTCCCAGAGGCCTTCCCCTACCTTACAGCAGCTCTGGCTGCCTGCCTTCCTCCGTGAGGCACTTTCCAACTCCCTCTCCACATCCCCAAAGAAGCCAGCCAACCTGGGGCCCAGCCACGCACATACTCTAGCACGGTCCACCCCCCGGGTGCTGGAGCTGGGACGAGGCCTGCCCGGGTCCCAG
Source organism: Phataginus tricuspis (assembly GCA_029783875.1). Lineage (NCBI taxonomy): Eukaryota > Metazoa > Chordata > Mammalia > Pholidota > Manidae > Phataginus > Phataginus tricuspis. The sequence goes on along the minus strand of JAQQAC010011087.1, from coordinate 1,425,517 downwards.
GTCCCCAGGGTGTGACCTGGAAGAAGGGTTGGCAGCGGGCTCCGGGTGGAGACATCCTCCCGGGCCCGAGGCTCCTTGCCCACGGGGAGCAACACAGCAGGAGGCGTGGGCAGGGCCTCCGAAGCCCGGGAGCCAGGGCGAGCCCCTCTGCAGGGGTTTGAGGGCTGCCATGGGAGAGCTCTGCTCTGCAGAGAACGCTGTAACTCAGGGTGGCCTGGCCACTGTCCTGCTCAGAGACTTTTCATGGGACCCCATTGCCAAGAGGACAGTCTGTATTCCTATGCTGGGCCTCTATCGCTTTATCCTGTGCCCCCTGCCCGCTGCCCCAAGGCACTCCCCCACCCCGCGGGGCTCAGCCCTGCCTGCCCAGGCCTGCCTGCTCCCCACCGTCGCACACCACGGCCTCGGGTCTTCCTTTGTCCAGGGGCAGAGCCAGGCTTGGGGGAGCCTCTGAAGCCTGCACAATCTGGGGCGGGTCTCCTGAAGGAAAAGCACACAAAACGATGAAACCATGAAGTGCCCAAGATGTCCCCCCAGGGAAGTGGGGACCCCTGAGAAGTGGGGACCCCTGGGAAGTGAGGGCCCCTGGGAAGTGGGGACCCCTGAAGCTTTGGGCTTTGGCCTCACGGTGGTCTTGTCTCTTTCTCTGCACCCATCCAACCCCCCGACCTTCAAACTCTCACCCCAGCTGTCGCTTCCCTGACCAGCCTTTCCCTGGCCCCACACACCCAGCTTTGGGGTCCCAGGAGGCCCTGGTGTGTCTTTCTGGGGCCCACACCTCCCTGCATCGTGGGACTGCCTGTAAGCCTGACCCTCCTGTGAGGCTGGGGACTCGCTCAGGACAAGGGCTGGGCCTGGGGCACACAGCTGTCTCTGGAGACATTGAATAAATAACGAGTGAAGACGTTTCCCACAAATAAGCAAATACATGGACATCTGTTATCTGTTCTGGAAGGCTTAAACACTGAGCTGCCCAAACCAGGGGCTGTCCTACCAGGAAGGTCTCATCCCCACCCGCAGGGACAACCAGCCTGTAACTCCCAGCCAGCCCTCCACCGGCCCGGAAGCCAGGCACAGAGGGCCCACCAGGGGGCAGTGTGGGAACACAGACGCTCCTTCCGAGGAGCCTGCCGGCGCTTGCCCTTCCCTAAGCCTTCTCCCTGCAGAAGGCAGCCCCACGCAGCCCCACCAGCCTACGGCTCCCAGAGTTCCAGCGACTTGTCTGCACTGTTGAACAGAAGAAAATCAGGGCTGAGCAGGCAGACCCAGGGTCAAACCCCACTGAACTCTGCCATTTCTACTCTGGCTGTGTGATTTTAGGCAAGTTCCTCCCCACCTCTGAGCCAGTTTCCAGCCTGCAGGGTGGTCGCCATGCCCACAGGCATCTCTGGAAACCAGAGTGCCAGACGCAGTTGGTCGTTGCTCATCCGTCATGACCAGCTGTCTCGGTCCCCTCTCCGATTTCCAAACGATGCCACATTAACTTGACTTTAGCTTTGGGGGAAATGAAAATGCCAACCCCATAACAAGGTTATAGAAAGCTCTGATTTAGTCTCTATTAAAGACATCGTAAGAATCTCATTGATTTTTTTTTTAAGGGAAATAAGAGGAAGGCAGAGCAAACCCTCTGGGTGCCAACTGAATTGGCAGTTGGGAGTTTGTTACACTGGAGATGCGGGCACAGCAAAGCGCTGACACTGGGCCCTGACTCTCTGCCGTCTCCATCCCCTGCGCAGACTGTGAGCGAGCGCCCCCCGGCGTGCCTCTCTGGAGCCCCGTGCCAGCCCCAGGGACTGGTCCAGTCAGGGCCCAGTTCCTGTGCCCCGCATGGCTCTAAGGAAGGGCTGGGGAAGGCTTTCTCTCCCTCTACCTCCTTGGGTTTCTGGCTGCAATCCCTAAACTCTGACTTGAGGCAACTTGGTCTTTTGGAAGGATGTCAGGTAGTTCACAAAAATGAAGAGAAAGCTGGAGATTGAGCTCAGCAAAAGTTGGAGCAGTTCTTGGAGCCCAAAGGGAAAGAACTCTTTTATGCTCTGCCAGGTTGCCACCATTTTGGCGAGTGGTCCATCCCTATGATTCCAAACCCTGGCGTAAGGCCACCCTCCAGGGGCCTGGCCTGAAGAACACATGACACCTTGAAAGACGGCCCCACCCTGGGCAAGTCCCCCCCAGTGGGGGGGGGGAGGCTGGGGTCCAAACCAGCAACGGTCCCGGATGTCATCCAGTGCAGCGAGTCCAGGCCGGATCCTGGTCCTGGTGGGACCCCGGGTCCTTGGGCCCAGTCCTGCAGCGCGGGGCACAGGCAGGTGGGGATGCGGGGGGACGGGACGCAGGTGAGACTCTTCCTTCAGAGCGTCCAAGCGCCGGCTGAGGAGGCGGGGCCCATGGATGGGGAAGAGGGGGGAGGCCCGAGAGCAAGGCCCCCAGGGCAGGTGGAGTCCTGGGTTTTCACCACAGTTCACTACCATCTGCTGAGTAACAGCAGGCAGCTGCCGGCCTCACTGGGCCTCAGCCGTATCATCAGTAAAGATTTTTCTGGGTAGGCATACCTGCCCTCCATGGTCCCTCTGTCCTGCAGAACCCCAATACGTGGGGTCACTGGGGCCCACAGAGATGCAAAGATGACCACCCCCCCACACACACACCCCAGGCTCCACTGAACAAAAGGCCCCTCTGTATCTCAGTCATTAAACAGTTAAACAGCAAATTTCTAGAGATGGGAAGCTGGTCATGAGTTAGTTCCCTCACTCATTAGCTGTGTGACCCTGAGCAAGTCACTGATCTTTGAGTATCAATTCCTTCGCCTGAGAAATGTGAATAACACCGTCTTCATAGGCTTGGTGGAAGCATCACATGAGATGACAGATGTGGGAGAACTTTGTAAGCTGTAGAACTAAGCAAAGAAAAGACATTATTTCTAAATTGCTGTTTTTGCCTTTGCTTTTGGTGACCCAGGAACTGGTTCTTATTTTCTGTGGCAAAAGCTCAGGGCCTTTTATTCGGGAATAAACAGCTCTTTTTGTCTCTCTCTGGATTTTGTGGCTTACTGGGAATCCTGCAGCCGCCTGAGTCCAACCTTCTGCTCGCAGACCCATGTCATAGGCTCCAGGGTGAGCCATCAAGGGAGAGCACGGCTCCGGGCAGCCCATCTCTGCCCCTGCAGACTCAGCCAAAGGCTACGTCGGGGGTCCACTGGCACCCAGAGGTGTACTTGCCACGCCACCTGCGTGGTCAGAGTGATGCGGGCTGCTGCACAGGTAGACCCGCCGGCCTGGGGACGCTCGAGCCCAGCACTAGATTCTTGTCCATTTCTTGGACTAGCCCAGGTCCGGAAAATCCCAACAAACCAGAGAGGCCCCACACTTCTGAACTCTATCTCCTCTCATTGGGGCTTGCAGACCGCACAGTTCTTGCCTGAGCTCACGTCTTTCTTGCAATACCTCGCTGTGGGCAGCACAAAGGAACAAATGCACAGTAGCTTTCAGACTCTTTACCCCTTACCCCGAAACAACCGCTTCCATGGTCCATTTTAAGCAATTCATTAAATGTTTTCAGCTGCGTAAGAGGCCCTGCCTTTCCTGCCTGTGATCTCCACGCCCTCCCCCACCCACTGCCCGGCCCTGGGGCCCTGCTCATAGTTTAGGTTTGTTGTTATGGCAACACGCTCACTCCGAGTTACCGATTCTGGTATTAGAGTAGCACAAGCTGCTGAAACGTAGATTCAAAATGAATAAGGGCCCAACACATCAGAACCGGGTTTCTTCTGCACATGAGACTTGAGCCTGTGGGTTTTCCTCATCATGGTCAGAGAACAGGCTTCCACCACTCACAGCCACTTACCCTTGGAAACAAGGGCCTTGCCCCCTTCTCCTTCCAGCCTTAGGCAGGGGAGGACATGAAGGACACACCTGCTTCTTAAAAGCGTCAGCCCCGAAAGGGAGCCCATAACTTCTGCCTGCATCTCGTGGGCCAGAACTCAGAACTCAGCCATGGCCACCTCTCTCCGCAAGGAAGACAAGAAGCAGGAAGAAGAGAATGGATTTGGGGAGGACGTCACATCCAGCCCCATCTTTCTGACTGCTCCCCCAACATGCCTTATGGTGCATCCATTGTCATTCATTCATGCAACAAATATCACCTACTATGTGGGGGCCCTTGCAGGGAGCCAGTGATAAACTGATGAATCACATACCATCTGCCCTCAGTGAGCTCACAGCGTAAGGGAGGGGCCAAGAACCATGCACTTACACCCCGGTGTGCAAGGAAGGGGCAGGCGAAGTGTCCAAGGAGTCACGGAAGACTTCTTAGGGGAGCTGACGTTTAAACGAAGATGTGTGGCAGTTGTCCCGATGGAGGAGGAGGGTTCAGAGTAAGTCCCTGGCAGCGGCAGATCTCCAAGCATGGCCCAGCCTGCCAGGTGGCGCAGACCTGGGCGGGAGGAGCAGACCTTCAGCAGTGAGCCCCAGGGAGATGCTCTCTCTGGGTGACGGCGGGAGGCTAGCGTGGAGAGAGATATCCAGAGAGTGGGAGATCATGTACTCGGGGATAATCGTTTCCTCCGGCTGCTGTAACAAATTGCCACAAACTTAATGGCTTAAAACAATACACATTTATTATTATCTGACCATTCTGGAGGACGGAAGTCGAAAATGAGTCTCAGGAAGCCTCAGGGGAGAGTCCGTTTCCCCGCCTTTCCACCTTCTGGAGGCGCCCACATTGCTTGGCTCCGGCCCCCAGCATTTGTACCCCTCCAATCTCCATTTCTGCCCTCACTTCCCCTCCTCTCCCCCTCCTGCTTCTCTTTCACTTATAAGGACCCTTGCGTTGACATGGAGCCCTTCCAGATAATCAGGGATCATCTCTTCATCTCAAAATCCCTAATTTAATCACATCTACAAAGTCCTTTTGCCATGAAAGGTCACATATCACAGGTTCTGGGGATTCCATTGTGGGTCTCTTTGGAAGGGCCATTATTCAGCCGACCCCAGGTGCTCCTTCACACTGGCCGTCACCAGGAGACGCGCAGACAAAAAAGGAGCATCTACGTGGAGGGCCAAGCACAGAGACAGGGAAGCCAGCTCAGAAGGCAGAAGGCGAGGTGGCGGCAGCTGACAGCAGGAGGCCCACCAGCAGGGTCAGGCTCCAGCCGTGGACGTCTCTCTTCATTTTTCCAGCATCCACTTTGCCTCCTCTGGTCACTGCCCCCCAATTTTCCTGATGGAAATACTTTGGCACATTCTTAACCCAGGGTTGGGCCATAGCCCCGTCTAAGCCAGCCAGAGCCTTCCATTTCTTGTTCAGGGGTGGGCATGGCCCGAGCCAGGACATGAGAGGATTCTTGGACCTCACACTGGGTCTACTGGAGAAGTACTGCTGGTGGCATCCTTGTGAGAAGCCCACTGAGATCGTACAAGAGAGTAGACTTAAGTAATGGAAAGAGATGGTGAAATTGTCTGAGAATCTGGATCTAGCTATGCCTGAAGCCAATGCTGGACTTTTCCATTATGTGAACCAGAAAAAAAAATCCCCTTTGGGTCTAATCCCATTTCTAACTGTTGTAACCAAATGATTGTTGACCAATCTAGCCTCTGGCACTGGTCTCAGGCTCAGGGGGTGCCTCTCCCTTTCTCCCCAATCTCCCCCATGCTTTAAGACTGTACTTCATGGCACCTCTCTGAGGAAGCCATCCCGGATTCTCCGTCCCAGCTACCTGGTTCTACCTGGAGTGCTTCTCATAGCACCCTTACTTCTCCAGGACCTGGCCTCCCCACAGCTCCCTGGACCCTCTCTGACCTTCCACCCTTAGGGATGAGCCGCTGCTGCTCTCTGCTCACTTGCTTCTGCTGGAATCTGTGAGAACTAGATGCTAAGCTGCAGAAGTCGACAGCTGTCATCCTTGAGAGCAGGAAAGAAAAGGGTTGCTGGCCCTGTCCTTGACAAGGCCCCAAAAGCCAGCTCAGAGCTTCTCACCCTGGGGTCTTCTCTATAAGGCCAAGGTCACCCGCAACAGAGGAGCAGTTGGGTAATCTGTCATACCACCCAGACACAGAGAGAGAATCAGGAAGGGTCCTTGAGGGTTCTGTTGCCTGCCCTTCCATGTCTCTGCCTGATGGTCAGGGTATCTACTTGAATGCCTCCAGAGACAGGGAGCTCACCACTCCTCTAGAAAATTATTGCCTTGCTAGATAGTGGGTCCAAGTCTGTCCCTCAAACTTACTTTTCCTCCAGCGCCCTGGAAAAGCTGATTTGATACTTCTTCCCCACAAGACCCCCACTCCCAGCTCTGGCGCCAGCCCGGGTACTCGCTGTCTCTCAGGTCCCCTACCACTGCTCCCCCACCCACATTCCCACAGCCCCTCCCTTATACTCTAAGTGCCTCTGGCTGTGCCCTGAAGGGTATCTGACAAGGTCATCCAGCTCTGAGAGCAGAACAAAGCTCCAGGACTCCCAGAGCTTCTAAACTCACCCTGACCAAGTGCCAGCCCTCAGCCAAGCCTGAGGAGGAAGATAAGGCACCATCCCCACCCCCAGACCTCCTCCTCCTCCTTGAGTCTGAAAAGACCCTCATCCAGGGGCTAAGGAGGCAGACACGGGTGCACAGGGCCTGGGCTCAGACCAGCACCCCCACGCCTCCTCCACTGGTCTCTGCCCCAGGGCTTGCAGGCTGAGAGAGGCCAGGACAGGGCGTTCCTTGGCAAGGGACATATTATTACACCCAGCCAAGGACGCTGAGCCTGGGGGAGCTGACCGCACCCTGGAATCGGCATCGACCTGTGTACCCAACTCCAAACCCCACAGCTCTTCCAAGCTTCGGAAGACCCTGTGATCCCTCGGTCACATACGGCCCCCAGCGGGCTCTCAGTCGATGTCTCAGGAAGGGAGGGAGTGGGAGGAGGAAGGAGAAAGCCCTGCTGAGCACCTACTGCGTGCCAGGGCCTTCCACTGACACCTCATTTACCATGGAGACAGGACGGTGATTGCTTCAGAGAGGGGGCAGGAGGTGGCTGAGGTCACACAGACTTCACGGGAGTCGGGACTTGGACCCAGCCTGTTGGGCACCCTGCCCTGATGGGGGCGCTCTCTGGGGCTGCTCCTGCACTCAGGGCCGCTGCCCCTGGGAGAATGGGTGTGGTTGCGGCAACTCTTCCCGCAGAAGGAGGAGGACAGAGGAAGTCACACTTTCACGGAGCAAGGGCTGTGGTGGGGGACCTGCAGGCCCGAGCAAAACCAGAGAAGGGGCCTGACCCGTCAGGGAGCCACGGGGAGAACTCATGACGGGTGGCCTCATAGCCAGGCCCCGAGGGATGGGGGCTGTATAGGGGAGCGGGCTCCCAACTCCTCGGGGGAGCAACTAGAACAGTAGTAAGGACATGGGCTCAAGCCTGGCTCTGCCCCTCCGCTGTGTGATCTCAGAGAAGTCTAAGCCTCTCTGAGCCTCAGCATCCTCACCTAAGTAGCAAGGGGCTTCGTAACGGTGAGATCGTGTTGGGGAAAAAGCCTGGCGCCTGGAAGGAATTTATTGTTTACAAACTCCTGTCACCTCCTACATGTCCAACCCTGGATGCGAAATCACCATTCTGGCATTTGTTCAGAAGAAGATGCTTGGGCCCAAAGGCCAAAGGGACTCGCCTCAGAGCCAGTGCTGCAGGCATTGAGCACCGAGCAGGGGCTCCCCGCGAGAGCATCCTCCAGGCGTCCTGGGAAGACAAGCCATTTGCTTCCCTCTCACAGACGGGGGAATGAAGTCCAGGACAGGGACCGACACAGTGTGATGGTCAGTGGGGGCACTTGACAAGGCGCCATGACGAAGGCCGACGACCTTCTCTGACACTCCCACCCGGGCCACCTCTGCCACAGGCCCCCGTATGGCTGGACAGACCCAGGAGTCAGCATGGGCACCCTGGTTCCAGAGGGCTTTATAAGTTGACGATGTGATACCCAGTTTCCATTTTTGAGAGGAAATAAGTTTGTCAGAGGGGGTCAAGTTAGCTGCTGGTGGAACAGTGCTGGACATAGATTGTTTCTCACCCGCAAAATAGAAATAATAATAATCCTTACTGATGTTTCCCCTGCCTCAGGTGGCCAAACCCTACCCCAGATTCCTGTGGGACCCACCCACCCGCCCCTCTCTCAGGCCATGAGGTTGGGTGGGGCCGGGCCCCCAGCCCCACCCCAGGCTTGGAGCCCAGGAGCGCTGCCAGCCTGTCACACTCTCCCAGCTGCAGGCTTTGGGCCCACGTACCAAGACTCCTGATGTCTCTGATGGGAAGGGACAACTCTCTCAGCGATGCTGTCTACTCCAGCCAAGGGTAAGGGTGGCTCGGGAAGCAGAACCCTGACCCACCGTCCAGTTGTCCTGACGCAGCTTTGTTTTGGCTAAAGCAACCCACCCTCCCCCCCAGAATATTTACGTACAGAAACCAGTAAATGTCCGCTTTTCCTCAAGCCACTTTGAATCAGATCTCTGATACTTGCAGCCGCAGAAACCTGACAAATACAGTAACCCAAAGTGGAGCTAAAATATCACATTTGCCATGAAAAAAATACAAGAAAGCATTAACGTTTTAATGGTAGTAATTAAACAAACAGGAAAACAATCAAATTAAATAGAGAGTTTTAGTTATCTAGAAGGCAGCACTTAAGGAGGAAATTATTTATTTAGAGAAGAATAAGGAAAAAATTGAGACTTCTGAAATTTTGAAGAAGGCAGAAGGGTACACAGAGGAAGAAACCCTCGTGGACTGAGCCCTAACAATATGCTAGTCACTTCTCCAACCGCGATCCTGTTCCATCCTCAAACACCAGTGGGTTAGACCCACTTTCTCAAATGAAGAAATGGATGTTCTAAGGGGATAGACACTTAGCAAAGAACACATTAAAATTTGCACTAAGCTCCATCTCACCCCAAGTCCAAGGCTATTCATCAAATAATTCATTCAGCTATCATTTGTTAAGCACCTGGAATACCAGGCCCTAGAGGCTCTGATCGCAGTCTCTGCCGGTCTTTATATGAACACCATAGAAGGTGTCCGGAAGTGGGACTCCACGGTGAAAGCAGGGCTGATACCAACAGGGACAAAGCTCCAGAGACTGCCCGCATCCCCAAACGCTTCTGGGGGTTCCAAGCACAAGGTGAAAATCAGGACTCTCTGGCTGTCCCTATAGGATCAGCACACCATTTGAGCCCCGGAGCAGCACACCCTCGGACCCTAAGACCAGTTTATTCTCTGGGTCTGGGACCAGCATGACTCCTGTCCTTGGGATATCTGACGTAGCTTGAATAACTGACATATCCCTTGCTCTTGAGAAAAATACTACAAGTCTTGCCTAAAAACCTTTCAACTCTCCCTTTCATAAACAAGAAGAACTCCCTTGTAGATAATCACACAACCTCAATCCACTGGTTCAAATGAGAAGTAAATGCTCTGTAAATCTTTTTTAAAATTCCATCCAGAAATCCTGGACCTGATGGGAGACTCAAAAAAGTCAGGGCTGCACAAGGTCAAGCTGGACCCAGTTTACCCAGAACAGAGCATGAGATTACCATCAAATGAGCGCCTGCTGCGTGCTCCAGTGTCGGGCTGTGAGCCCACCTAGGTCACAGCTTCCCTGGATGCTCCCAGCCCCTGGCGGGAAGGCGGTGCTTGGGCTCCACTGCACATATGAGCAAGTGGCAGCCCAGAGAGGGGGAAGCAGGGAGTGGCCCGGGGCAGAGCAAGACCCGCACCCAGGCCCCTCTGCCTCCAGAGCCCATTCTACTCTTGTCTTGTCAACTTTGCCAGCATGTTGAAAAACAGCAACCAAGCAGGAGTAGAGCAGAGTTCCAATCAAACAGTTCTTTATTGCCACAAAAAGAAGCTAAAATCCCCCCTCCTGCTTTAGGGTAGGGATGCAGGGACTCGAAGGAGCAAAGTCATTCACATTCCACCTGACAGCCTCGGAATACATCGCGGTGCTCCGGGAACCCGTCTCCTTAGCCCCATGAATAATTGAGCACCTGCGCGTCCTGCGGCATTTCTGTTGGAATCATCGCTCACACGCTCTCCTTGCACTTCCCACAGAGCCAAGGAAATTCTTGCTGACTTTTTTTACAATGCAGCCTTTCACTGAAACTAGTTTTTGTATTCAGCCTCCACTAAGCGCCTGCTCAGTCCCATGCCCTGTCTGAGGCAGTGGAGATGCAGAGAGGACCTGGACACAGCCCTGCCCTCAGGGAGCTCAGATCCCGCTGAGAAGAGAGCCTCAACAGACAGTTGGAATTACCACCATGTACATTATTCACCAGAATTAGGGGGAGAGGAGAGGACGGGCGGAGGGGAGGGAGGGAGGTAAGTACAGACTGGACTGGCAAAACTGCCCTGGGGGGAGGCAGGAGGCGTCCAGGCTGGCCCGGGAGGGGTTAGGGTCACCCTGGGGAAAAGGGTGTTCTTGGAAGGGGTGGGGTGAGTGAAGAACAGTCTAATGGCAGGAAGCTCTGCTGTGAGCCCTGGGATTCTTCTGTTACCCTCAAGTCTTCAGTCAAGCATTTAAATTCACAAAATCACAAGTATGATGTTCTGTGTGTGTGTGGAGATGGGGGAGGGCACCGGTGTGTGCGCACCAGTAGCCGGCCTGCGGTGCCACGCCAAGAAGCGGGAGCTGAGGATCACCTGGGAGGAAAGCTGGGGGCCTACAGAGATCCGAGGAGGTGTGGGCTGACACGGGCTATGAAACTGGGGAATTTGGCCAAGTTCATCGACATGCTCCCCAAGAGACACCTCACAGCACAGCATAACGTGATGGGATGGACTCACAGAGAAAGGGGAGACTTACTCTAGGGGGGTTGGGGGGCGTGCAAAGGGGGTAACACTAGAGGTGGAGCTAGGAGTTTGCCAGGTAGAGGAGAGGGAAGCCCGACAGAGAAAGGAGCCAGAGGGTGGAGATGTCTGTGTGCTGGCTTCCCAGCCAACCTCACTTCATTTGGTGATCAGCTCTGATTTTCCCCTGGGGAATCCCCACCCTTGGTCCCTGTGGTTTAAGGTGAGCTAATGCCACCCTCCGAGATGTAGGAGTGGGTTTATGATCCAGACCTGGCCAATCAGTACACTCCAGCTTCCCCAGTCATTGGTTTAGTAATGGACACATGACCCCTGTCAGCCAGTGACAGTCAGCCCTGGGACCTTTGCTGGAATGTATAGTAGAGACACCCTCGTTTTCCCCTGGAGCTGCTACTGATCACTGCGAGGGGAGGGCCTACCTGAGAATGGGGCCAACGCAGAGGAAAGCATGTTCTTAAAAGCATGATTTAAGCACTTCTGCATGCCTAAATGTCCCTCCACCACTGGACATTGAGTTACATAAGTCAGTCATTTTTCTTTTTTGTTTGGAAGTATTTGAGATGGCTTATCACATTGGTGATGTCCAAAGCTGTGACCGTGGGTGCAAAGCCTATAGGTGGAATATGGCCAGTGTCCAGATGTTCCCAGTGAGGAGCAGAAAATGCAGCTGTTTAGACAGGCTACGGCCAAGTCCGAGATCATAACATGTGAAGCCAAGAGTGAGCTGTAGGAACCAGGAAATAACTTTAAGCATGGGAGTGGTATAGTCAGATATGTGTTTATGGGCTCAATCTCTTTATTCAGATGTGTTTAAAACCTAGAAAGAATTCCCCAAGTAGAATACGAGCCAGATATTTTTCCTCTCCGGTTTTGCAGCACGAGGGTGCTATGCAAGGTACCAAGAACCCCAGAGGACTTTTCCAGGAAAGAGAGCTGGCTGAGTCTTGTGGGAGGAGATTGGCTGCCGGCTTACACAGTCAAAATGCCAGCTTATTCTAGTCCCTTGCACAAACGGAATCAGCCCCGCACTGCCTGTGTCTCCACTCCCATACAGGGGGAAGAAAGACTAGTTGAGTATCATTGCCCCCTACAATCAACCTCAGGACACACACAGGCTTGATTCTGCCTGGGCTGATGGAACAGGAGACTAACAAAGCTTATAAACAAGAGGACCAACTAATGAGTTCTTTGACACTGGAGGTGTGTAAACAGCCAGAATGATTAACACTCTCATATAGGGTTGGTGTTAGATGGCATTACTGGCCCCAATTCTTCACCGCCCCCTGTATCCAAGCCCTTCATCATGTGGCTTTAGAGTCCCGCTCATAAAAAGGACAAGGTACATTTTCCCTTTCCTTGGATTTGGGCTTGGCCATATGACTTGCTTTGGCCAAGAGAAGGTGGGAGAAAGTGACAACGAGCCTGTTCCAGGCCTATGTTTTTTAGAGGCCTAAGTGTTTCCACTTATCTTCTTGCACTTCTGCCATCACCCTGGAGAACATGCACCAGCGAGATCACTCTCAGGGGATATCTCTCCATGTCTCTCTACATCTTGTGAGTAGAGGTCAGGACTGGCTGCATACTTTGCAGGTCCCATGGCAGAAGGCAGGATCCTTATTTAAAAGTTATTAATAATATCAAGATGGCTACAACAGAGCATTCAACCAAGCGTGGGCTCCTCCTGTATTCAGGGCCCAGCGCAATTTCGCAGGCCACACCCCAGGGAGGCAGCCCAGACAGAGGCAGTGACAGCTTTTGTCTCAGACCTGGGTGAGCAAACCATGGTCTTCAGGTCAAGTCCCATCCATCACTTGTTCTTCTTTGGCCTTAGAGCCAAGAATTTTTAAATGATTGAGAAAAATCAAAAGAATACTATTTCATGACATGTAAAAATTACATGAAATTTAACTTACAATGTTCATAAAGTTTTATTGAATCAAGGCCCTGCTTATTCACTACGTCTTGCTAAGCTGCTTCTGCACCACCACAGCAGTGCTGGATCATTGCAACAGAGCTCCGAGACACTTACTTCTGACTTTTTACAGAAAAAGTCCGCCAACCCAACTAGACAGAAGAGTCAGCTAATCCACTGCCACCTAGGTCAGCTCAGCGTTAACTAAACCACAGATCCCTGAGAATAAATGTGCATTGTTTCATGCCCCTGAGATCTTGTCGCTCCGTGTAATGTGGCCCTTGCTAACCAATCAGGCTTCAATCTCAGTTACGGCTTTTCAAAGAATGGTATGTGGGATGGTTTCAGATGTACATGGAGGACACCTCCGTGGTGTTGAATTGCATCATAAGAAAGCACTGTTGTTTTAAGTTCTTCTTCCATCAAGGAGGAAACCTTAGCTTGGGGCTGGTAAATGCTTTCCTCTGTTCTGGTCATTCTTCACAACAGAGACAGAGCAGATTTAAATTCAGGACCTTTATCAGGTAATAGCATCTCTCTAGAATGAATAAGGGAGTTGTTTTCATTGTATTTTTTTATGATTTACCTCCTATTTCTGGCAAGCAATGCTCATTTTCCATTTATGTCAGTGTTCTCGTTTCCTTTTTAAATACAGTTGTTGATGTAAAGATCATGAGTTTGCTTTAACAAAAATTACAAAGGTGATATTATTTAAATAAAAATATTGAGTAAATCATCATACAGATATCAGTAAATATTAGAAAAAAATTACAATGGGCGAATGGCTGAAGTTCGGGCAGCACCGGTAGAGATGACTCTGCAACCGCTTCCTTCTCCAGTTACAGAGTGTGATGCTGGGCATGTTAAATCTGGGACCAGCCTCCCTAGTGCAGGCTCCGTCTCCGCTGCTCACTAGCTGTTTAATCTCCAAACAAGCGACTGCAGCTTTCCAAGCTTCAATCCCCTTGCTGCAAAACGGAGATACTAGCACTTGCCTCCAGACTACAGTGAAGGCTGCTGGCTGCCCACCAGCACGCTTCCTCTTTCGGCCCTACTAACAGAACCCCACTTTTGTTCAGGTATCTTCTACTCCCCCAGGTAGCCATGAGCTTCAGGGAAGCTGATCCGAAGGCCTGCTTGTCCTTCCCCTTTGCCAGTGATTTGTCCAGGAGTAGATTGTGATCAAATGCTGGCTACTGAGGCATGAGAGACTTTCGAGAACATTCCATAGCCCTTAAGAGAGTGTCATGGAAATAATGCTCTCTTGTCTTTGCTGGACATTATTGGGTCTGGATGTGATTCCTGGAACTAGTGTAGCCAATGCCTCTGATGAAGCCAATGCAATTACAAGAGAGCAGAGAGGTGGAAGATCCCAGTCTTGAGGGTGGTGTTGAGCAACCCTGAGGCTAACTTTACCTTTGGAAGTGAAATATAGGGCCTTATAAATGTCCTTATTGTTTAAGCCAAGGGAGATGTGATTTCTGTCCCTTGCAGCCAAAATAATTCTGATACAGACATTGGTATTTTCCACATTCAAATAGTTGCATTAATACATTGGTGAAATGGTATACTTGGCCTGTGATTACATATACAGTCCTCTTCACGTAGGCTCTGTAGCAGAGACTCCCATTTGCAGCCAGCATTCCTTCCAATCTTCCTGTTTATGAGCAGAGCCCAGTTTTCGGTCAGAGCAGCAATGTGCCAAGTTAAAAGACTGCATTTCCCATCCCCCTTTGCAGGTAGGTGTGACCACATGACTGGGCTTGGCCAATGATGTGCACACGGAAGTGAATTGGGGCATTCCAGGAAGACTGCCTAAAGGGACCTGACTCACCGAAGCACCCTCCACTCAGCCCCTCGCCTCGTCTTCTTCTTTCTGCCTCCAGTGGAAAGATGATGGTTGGGGCTGGAGGAGTCTCCTGGGACCTTGTGGCGACCTTGAGGATGGGGGCTCTGTGCAGCAGAGAATAAAGAAGGAAGGAGCCTGGATCTTCAATTAATTTCTGGAGCTTGCACACCAGCCCTGCACCGCCCACTCCCTGACTACTTTTACGCAATAAAGCAAACCCTTGTGTGTTTAAGCCCCTGTTACTTTGGGATTTCTGTTAAGTGCAGCAACACCTAATCCTAACTGATACTGTATCTAATTGGAAATTCCTTGTTCCCTATCAAAAGGCTGATGTCTGCAAACATGTAAAAGTGTGGCTATAATAACTTTCAGACACACAAAAGACCTGAGAATTAATATGATCTTTATTGACACTTGGATTCTCCCAAGAAAACTGAAGAGTTGTTGGGAGAGTGAAAACAGATCATTTATGTGATACACTTAACTCAGAATCTAGAGCATATGAAGCACCAAGCAATGATGACTTCTAGGTTAGTGTCACCAGCTCTTCCAGACCTCTGCTCTGACACGTGAGGAAATGGAGGCGCAGAGAGGGGAGACGACTTGTCCAAAGTCACAGCCACTCATGGGCACAGGCAAGACCAGAACACACTTTTCTTCACTTTAGCTTCAGCGATCTTAGCCCTCTCCTGAGTTCTTTTGAAAGGTAGTGAGCCCCACGCCAAGGAAGTGCTCAGGACCCCCTGATGAGCACAGCCCCTCCAGGGACCCCTTTGGCAGTGATTCTTTGTTGAGTCCATTCAAGCTGCTATAATAAAATACCACAGACTGGGTGGCTTATAAACCACAGAAATGTATTTCTCACAGTTCTGGAGGCTGCAAGTCCAAGGTCAGGGTGCCAGCGCGGTGGGCGAGGGCCCTTCCCTGGTTGCAGTCTTCTCATTGTGTCTTCATGCGGCAGAAGAGGGTAAGGATGTCTTCTGGGGTCTCTGTTTCACAAAGGCACTGATCTCAACCATGACGGCTATGCCCTCATGACCCAATCACCGCCCCCAAGGCCCCATTTCCCAAGATCATCACCATGGGGATTAGAATTTCAGCATAAGAATTTGGGGTGAGGGACACAAACATTTAGAGCATGGCCTCCCTCTCCTGGGCAGCCAGCTCAGTTGGACTATCCCAGTTCCCTTCCATGGTCAGGATTCCATAACTTGCTCAGGGCCAGAATGGAAGGGAAGGGTTGGGACCCCATCCTCTTCTGCCTGTGTGCTCCTCATCTCTGCTACTGTGAGCCTAAAATAGGATGGAAATGAGGACAAACGTGGGAAGAGTAAACAGTCTAATCCCTCCGATTTACCCAGACCAGGAACACAAGTAGGCTAGTTTTAGACCTACTTCCTTCTCTCTCTGGGGTCTTTGCTGCCTTCCTTTCAATCGCCGTGTCTCCTGCAGGGAGGGTGGGAGCTGGAGACGTCAGGTCGGCTCACACAGCCATGGGAGAGGGTCCGGGTGGGTCTGATCTCACTCCAAGACCAAAGGGAAGACCGGAGGCCTCCAGAAACTGTTTGGACGCCGCCAGAGAAGTATCCGTTATCGGCAGAGCCTTATCAGCTTGCCCCCAAGCTGATGAATTTTAAAAGAAGCATAAAGAAAATTTTTTTTAAACCTGAAACTGAAAGAGTAATGAATTTTTAAAATCTTGGCTCACTGGAAGCTTTGCTCTGGAGCTGATTAACCCATTCACTGATTACAGGTTCCAAAACCATGATTATTAGCAGATTCCAAGAACCATGTTAGATTTTTAAATATCTCTGACCATGTAATTCTAGGAAGAACACTGTGAGGCAGGAAGCGTTGCCACACTCCCCAGGCCAGCCATAACTAGGGGCTCTGCACCCACATGGCCTGCGAGGCGGGCCCAGCCATGTTCTGGCCCTCTACCGCAGGCCCACCCTGGGACTCAGCCGGAACACATGGCCCACTTGGCCTGCCCAAGCACAACCTCCCATGCCTGCCCGCCAGCCCTCAAGCCTTCCAGCCTGGCCAACAAGGTCAAAAAGCTCTTTGGGGGGTAGGGGAGAAGATGCTGCCAGGTAGCTGATCGGGCCACCCCCTCCATTTTGGTTCTCACTGGCTCAGAGGAGCAGGCCACCCGCCACGAGAAAGCAGAGGAAAAGCTTGTCCTGGTGCCCTGAGGGCAGTCTGAACGCCACTGAAGACTGGCTTCTAGCAGAGCTGTCCAACTAGACGGGAACAAGTCTCCTGTCACTAGAGGTATGCAAGCAGAGGCCAAAATGCCCCCTTCCAGGGACGCAGCATGAGGGATCCCTGCCTTGAGTGAGCTCGGCACTCAGTGACATCAAAATAACCTACATTCCAGGGGAACTTACCAGAACCAGCCTCGTGCTAGCGCGCACCAAGCACATGCTCTGCTAAGCCGCACTCCAAGCCCCCATCCAGTGCCAGCAACTCTGCAGGTGGGGATCGTTAGCCTGTTTTCCAGATGCTCAGACAAGGCGAGTGGTTTGTCCAAGGTCACACAGCTTGCCCTACATCCAGCTGTCTCCCACACCTGTGCTTTTGCCACTCTGCATCCTGCCTGAAGCCAATCCCATTTGTGGAAAGCACTTTCCATTAGGGAGGGCAATCTCGTCTTCATATCTAAATATCAAAAATCACTGCAGTTTACTGAGAGTTTGCTGTGTGCCAGGCACTCTTCCAGGTACTCTGCAGATATTATCAAATTTAATCCACCCAGACCATCTCCTCCCTTTGACGTATGCAGGAACTGACCGCCAAAGGTGAAGTCACTTGCCCAAGAGCATAGCCAGTCAGTGGCAAAACAAGCCTGTTTGGTTTCTTTGAGATAGTGTTCTGGCAGGGGCCAGACCCTGCCACAAGGCACACGGAGCAAAGGGGAAGGAGTGGGGAGTCCGGGCAGCCCTGTGGAAGAACAGAGCTCACCGAGCTGATGGGAGGCTGGGGAGGGCCCTGTCGAGCAAGGGAGGCTGCCCCTGCCCACGGGGTTTGTGTGGCCTGCTACATGGCCTTGGTCAACTCACTGCCCCCTCTGACCCTGAGATATGCCACCCTTTAAAGCAGAGCTCCAAGCCCAACACGGATGGAAGAACAATTTAGGAAACCGGGGTAAGCAGGCAGAGCTGGTAAAAGCTGCGATTCCAGCTGTAAGCCCATGTACCAGTCTCACGTGGGAGTGCCAATTTACACTCCCTGCTCCGGGGGGATTTGGGACTGGAAATCCCACCACTTCAGAGCATTAGGTCCCACCTATTCAAAGAAGGAGCTCGGGTGGCTCTTGGAAGTTGCCCTCAGCTGCCTGTACTCTCGGATCCCATCCACACATCCTGCCTTATTCCAAGGAGGACCTGTAAGGGGTCCAGTGTCCAACCAGTTTCCAGGGAGCTGATCTTCTAGGTCCCCTTCATTCAGGTTTTTATTCATTCAACAAATGTTTACGAGGCACCAGAAATGTACCCATCCTGGAGGTAAGCACTTGCAGGTGTATTCCCCTGCTACTCTGGAGTCGGGCTAATTACTACCCACGGCCAGGAGAAAGGAAGAAATTTAGCCATGGCCACATGGCTAAGAAGGAGCAGCGTCCATACTTGAGCCCTGGCCCACCGCGTCCGAGAGGAACCCACAACACAGGCCCTGCTGCCTGAGGCACGCACGTGCATGTCTGAAGGTCTTGGGTTTCCCACTGTCCTGGCACCTGTCACAGTTTAGCGGGTTACCATGGCATCGCTCCCCAGCACCCCGGGCAGCGGGGACCACCATCTGTTTACACGGGCTGTCAGAGGAATTGATGTCATGTGAAATCGTCAGCTCAGCAGGACGGGAGGAGGAAGAGTGGGCGGCTCTGAAAGCTTCCAAGCCATCAAAACTCATCTCTATCAAAGTCCTGAGCAAGTTGCTTGTCCCCCAGGGAGAACAGAAGAGAAGTGGGGGGGCTGAGAAAAAAAACGATTCCTGGGAGGAAGAACAGGTGGCGATAGTAATGGTTAGTACCACGCTTTCTGCTTTTACGATCGTTTACAAGCCGCAGGCTCATTTCAGCCCCTCACAGCCCTGGGAGGTAAGCATCACCGTTCGCTCCTTTCTACCGACGTCCCAGAACACAAAGCTGAGGCTCAGCGGTGCGGAGAGCCTGCTCTAGACCACGGGCGGGCCGGAGGGCAGTTCCAGCGGAAACAGCTCCTGGTCCTCAGACTAAGAGACTGAAAGTTGCTTTGGGCCAAGATGAGAGGCAGGTCTTCCCTGGCGAACCCCGCCAGGAACACATAGGCCGGTTTGCCTGCCGAACGCACGGGCTCCGAGTGGGAGGGAAAGACCGTGAAGAGCCCTGGGCTGAGCGCTGGGAGTCCGGGGTCCGGTTCCGGCTCTCACCCCAGTCATGCTGCAGGAAGGGCCCTGGGCACGGCTAAGAGACGCTTACATTTCCCTGGAAGCATGACTGGAGAGTGGAGATGTTCCTTGCCTGCTCAGCATCCCTTCCTTCTTCTTCAGTAACAGCCACTGACTCCCCTCTGGGGAACCCAAACTCCTCTGGTCTCAGGCCAGTGGGCTTTGGAAGAGGCGGACCCACCCCCGCATGACCCAGATGTAATCCAACCCGTACGGCCAACTCTGGGCCATGATGATTGACTCAGGCATAATGCGTGACCCAAAACGAGCCAGTGAGAGTCCTGAGAGGGAATCTTTCCCTTCTGCTGGGCTGATAAAAAGAGACAATGTAGGCCAGAGATAGGCCACCAGCTGGAGGGCAGAGCCTGCCTGATAAGGGAGCCGACATCAGGGGAAACAACAGATTTCCTCTGGATCCAATCAATCCCAAAGGAGAGTCTATCGAACTCACATCAATCAACAAATTTCCCCTTTTGCTGAGATAAACTGAGTTAGGTTTTCTGTCACTTGTACCTGAAATAGGCTTGGTTGGTTCGCCAATTCCTCTCAGGGAGAAGACCCTGGGGAATGGGGACGATTCACTGAAGAAGCTACTTGGGGAAAGAGTGAGACCCCCAGGGCAAACCGAGTACCAGCAGAGGGTTGCTAACCTGCCTTCAGAAGAGAGTGAGCAGGTTGACCGTGGGTGTTCCACTGGGTGGGTTACGCAAATTGGGGCCAGCACAGAATTGCAAACATAAGGGACAAGCCGAGGCTGCCCCCAGAGTCCCCTTTCTCCACCCCTCTCTGGGCAGCACCCAGGGTCATCTCTAAATAAACATTGACCAAGTATTAAGAAAAACATTAATTTGAAGGAACCCAAAGTATAAGCCTACTTAGGTGACCCACTTGTCTCTAGGTTGCCCAAGTACTATAAATTCTGTAACCTTGGACAAAGCCGGCCCCCTCTCCGGGACTCGATTTACTCATCTTTAAAGTGGGGGCTCTTGTTTGCCTTTTGCTAATGAGAAAGGGAAGCGGTGAGGAGACAGGACTTGATTGACACGCACTACGGGAGGGTCAGGAAGAGCCTGGACATGCTCGTCCCCCACCGTGCGGTCACCATCTTCCGTTTTCAAATAAGCAAAGGTTATCACTTGGGAAGTTTTCCTTCCTTTAACAATACGTCTTTCCTTACTTTTTAAAGACATAAACTGAAATATTTATGGATTAAATGACACGATGCCTGGGATTTGCTTCACGATAATATCACAGGGAGGGAGTAGGTAGAGGTATAAATTAAATAGAATTGGCTAGGAGCTGCTGAAACTGGGGGATGCATACAAGAGGGTTTATTATACTATTTCTCTACTTCCATATAAACTTGAAATTTCCATAATGAAACGCTGAAAAAGAAAAATAAGACCCTGACCTATCCATGTGGGCTGCTGTACAACATGTTTCAACATGCTATGCCCAGAACCTGGGACAGGCCCAGCCCGAGGGAGGTAAAAAGAATTGTTCCAGGATAACTTATGGAGATAATCACTTGAGCTTTGTGCTTCCTGCGGTTTTTCCTCCTCGTGCATCTCAAACACGTTGGCCACCTCGTGCTCCCTGCTCCCTGAGTTGCAGGGTGGCTGAGGCCTGGCAGGAAGGCAAAGATGCTCGAGCCTTCAGTGGAGAGCAGAGAGAATTTACTGAAGTCGGCAAGAGAGGACTGGGAGAGGTGTCCCCAGACCTGGAAGGGGGCCCGCCTCGGCCAAGCTCCTCAAGTGCCCAGAGTAGTTCAGAAACCACAGACCCGTCAGTTCTGCTGGGGCTGCGACAGGGACATCTCTGCGATGGTCAGTGGGTCCTGCTGATGCTGGTGTCAGAGCGCCCCCCTCGGAGGCTTTCACAGGCCTAGGATGTGTGGCCGTGGCCTCAAACCAGGGTGCAGGCTGCTCCCCAACGGCTGACACTGACCTCTGGTCTGTCAGGGGGTTGGGGGTTTGAATTTAAATTTAAGCTGATTTAAGAAAATGACGATCCTATGACCGGGACTGAAAAATAAAACAGGAAGCTCTGGAGTCCAAGGAGCAGGATTCGGATCCAGGTTCTGCGGCCTGCAAGCTGTGAGACCCTGGACCAGTCAGTTCGTACCCCGAGACTCAGCTTCTCTGTGTGGAAGGTGAGGGTGACAGGACCTACATGACGGGCTTCCTGGGAGGAGGCAGGTGCGGAGAGGGCCCGGCAGAGTGCACGGCGCTTCCCGCTTCCCTCTCTCCCTCCCGTCTCCCGTCCCACCCTCACCCACCACCCCGCATTTAGGAAGAAGGCCTTTAAGTGGAATTGTAATTGATATGCAGTCAGCAGAGACTAATGAAGAATTTATTTTCGCTTCTTGATTAAATGGCAGTTTAAAGCCTGGTTCCTCATTTTCTTGGTTGGCTACACAGAGTTCCCTGGAGTCTTCTGCACACAGTGCGGGGCCCCCGTTAGAGCAACAAACGGGAATAGGTCATCTCTGGAGCTGACAGCCTCGCCCAGGATCATACTGCCCCCTGGTTCCCCCCTGCAGGGAGAATGGGACTCACGCCCACCTAACCCCACTGGTCTCCAACGCAGGAGGCCCCGCCCTTGGAATCATCCCTGCCGTCTCCCTTCCTCGAGTCTCCCAGCCCATCTACCGCCAGGCTGCAGGCTCCATCACGGCCCCGCCAGCTGCCGGCTTCTCTCGCTTCCACGTGCCTCCCAGTTCAAACCACCATCTTCTACTATCTAGAGCTTCCTCACTGGGTCCCCCACTTCCCATGCCCCCACTCCACCTCCTCTCTCCACAGGACAGCCTGAGTTTTTCCAAATATAAGCCAGAATATTTAAAATATTAATCAAAATCCTCCAATGGCTTTGCACAGAGCTTAGAATAGAAACCCGCTCCTCGACCAGGCACACCTGCATCACCCAGCCCCGCTTCATCGCACTGGTCACGGCCCGTCTGCTCGCTCAGCTCCAGCCCCTCCGGCCTCCTTCTGCCCCTTGAACACACATGCTACGCCTTTTCCTTCCAAGGCCTTTTGTCTTCCCCCGGCTGCCTCCTCACCCCCAGGTGCCACCCCTTCAGAGGAGCTCTCCCTGACTGCCCGCCTGAAGTGGTCCCTTACCCTCCCTCATGGTTCTTCGCTATATAAATGGGACAAAGATGGCCCCTGTATGCTGGCCCCTGGGTCACTTCTTCACAGCAGCCCGAGACCTGTTAGCACAAAAGCTCGTCTCTGCCAAACTCAAAGTTCACACATCCATTTGGGTTAAAAATAGCCCGAACAATAGGCAGCAGAGTTTCAGTCAGTAGGGCCTTCCCGCTTTACATGCTCCACAAAACTATAGTCCACATCTGCCGGCCATGTGTGAGACCCCAGGCTGCCGCTGCTCTCCGGATTCTGACGCAGAGGCTCCCCACCCTGCGGCTGATGGGGGTCCTGGACATGTGCTGCTGCCGGCCCCTCCCCTCTGGGTGTGGCCCCCTCTCTGTCCTGTTCCTGGACAGACTCCTGCTGTGGTCTCTGCTCTCATGGAACCCTGTCCAAGCAGCACCAGGAAAGCCTGCTGTGTGTTACTGCCTCTCACGGTCATGTCTTTCCCCCGATAAGCCCCAAATCCCGTGAACCCCTTATACTTTTATCCACTGCACTGTTTTATTGTCTTCATAATGCTCACAACTCTCTGAAATTACCTGATTACTTTGTTTGCTTGGTCGCTGTCTCTCTTCCTCATTAGAATGTAAAATTCATGTAATTAGTCAATACGAGTAGAAAGGATATTTGCCCTCACTAGTAATCAAAGAAATTGCAGAGTAAAACAACGAGATGTCATTTTTTTCACCCAAGTTGGTAAAATGACGATGATGCCGCATATCCCAGAGTACGGGGGGGTGGGGGGGTGCACTCATACCCAGCGCACCTCACCTCAGAGGGTGATTCAGAACTTAACTCACATATGACCTATGACCGAACAATTCCTTCTCGGTATCCACCCCCAGAAAAGCACCCCCAGCTCCGCACAAGGAGGAACATGAAGAAGTGAATCAATAACAGAGGACTGCACTTCCACAAGGAGGGTGAACATGTAGTTCTCCGTCCTCCTGCTGAGTACAACTGAAACCCTGGGGGTTCTATAAAAGCCGACATTAAAAGACTGAGAGGTGGAGAGAAGGCCGACTGAGGAGGGACCTCAGGACCCAAGGAATGACACACAGCGGTGAATCCCTGGGTTTCCTTTTTGCCTCCTATATCCCAGACCTGGAGCTGAGGAAGCAGGAACCAAGACATGCCAACAGGCAAAGACCAAAAAAAAGGCCGAACAAAAGACTGTGTTCTACAGTAAAAGGACCAGGAAATGGGCCGCCTAGAAAGACTGAAATCTTTTAGACAATAACCACTCAACTCCGTAAAAACAATAGTCCCTCCTTCACCCACAGCAGCAAGGGCCAAGCGGGGAACCTAGAGCTCCCTCCTCACAAAGTTATAAAATGTGTCCCACCCCTGAACCCCACCAACCCCAGTTGATGTGCAAAGTCCACAGAGGGAACAGAAAGGAGCTCCCTCTGCCCACAGCGGCCATGGAGGCCACATGGGAAGCAGTAACAAGGCGCCCCTAACCTTCTCAACCAGGGAGGTATCTGGGAAGTGGAAACTCCCACACCCACCCAGCAGCAATGAGACATTCCCCCCCCAACTCAGGTATCAAAGCAACCTAGACAGGGAGTCTGGACTTCCACTGCCATCTGACAATGACAAGGCAGCATCCACTTCCCTTGCCAGAGAAGCTTTGGAAGAAGCCAGCTAAAATTGGTTTAAATAAGATGCAGTCTCATAACAAAATATCCATGTTTCAATCAAATTATTTGTCATACCAAGAACCAGGAAGATCTCAAAGTGAATGAAAAACTTATCAACAAATGCCAATACTAATGTGACAGAGATCTTAGAATCACATGACAAGGATTTTAAAGCAGCCATCCTAAAAATGCTTCAACAAGTAATCATGCACATGCTTGAAGCAAATGAGAAAAATGGAAAGCTGAGCAAAGAAATAGAACTCAATGAAGCGACAGGAAAGTATTTTTTTAAAAAAAGAATCACATGGAAATTTTAGAACTAAAAAATGCAGTGACCAAAATTTTAGAAAACCTCAAAATTCTACAGTAGAATGAAGAGGACAGAGGAAAGGCTTATAGAACTTAAAAATAGAACAATAAAAATTAGCCAGTCCGAACAACAGAGAGAAAATAGATTAAAAAACAATTAATGGAACCCTGGGAACATATAGGACTATAACAAAGATCCAGCATTGACGTCATCAGAGTGCCCGAAGGAGAAGAAAAGAGGGCAGGGCTGAAAAGGTACTACAAGTTGTAATAGCTGAAAGCTTCCCAAACGTGTCAAGAGACATAAACCTACAGATTCAAGTAGTTGACCAAACCCCAAACAAGACACAGGAATGAAATCAGGATATCACTCTATAGAGGAAAAACAATTTCAGTGACAGCAGATTTCTCATCAGAAACTGTGAATGTCACAAAGTGACACAATAGTGCTTAACTATACAAATGAAAATATTCTCCAGGAATGAATGGAAAATCAAGACATTCTTAAATTAAAAAAACTAAGAGAAATTGTTTTAGGGTAGCAATCTACGCTAAAGGAGTGGCTAAAGGCAGTTCTCTAAACAGAAAAGAAATTATAAGGAAATCTTAAAATATCAGAAAGGAAGAATGGGGTAAGAAAAATATGGGTAAACACAATATGTTTTCCTTCTCTTGAGTTTTATAAATTAGACAAGAATGTTGATAGTAATATCAGATGAAGTGACTTCAGGACAAAGAAGATTACCAGTGACAGAGGATGCTATATAATAATAAAAGAATCAGTCCACTAAGAAGACAATTTAAAATGTGTATGTGTACCAAAAACCACAACTGCAAAATACATGATGAAAAATCTGATATAAGTGAAGGGAGAAAAAGACAAATCCACAATTATATTCAGAGACTTCAACACACCCTCTCAATAACTGATAGAACAACTAGACAGAAAATTGGCAAGGATATTGAAGACGCCAACACAACAAACAAGATCTAATCAACATTTATAGGACACTCTACTTAATGACAGCAGAATATGCATTCCTTCCAAGTACCTATAGAATATATGCTAAGATAGACCGTATCTTGGGCCATTAAAAAAAACTCAATGGATTTTAAATAACTGAAATCATGCAGAATATGTTCTCCAAACGCAGTGTATTAAAACTAGAAATCAATAACCAAAAGATAACAGAAAAATCTCCAAACATTTGGAAACTAAGCAGCACACTTCTAAATAATCAATGGGTCAAAGAGGTAGTCTCAAGGGATATCAAAAAGTACATTGGAATTAGAATATATCAAATTTGTGGCACAACTAAGAGAGAAATTTATAGTACCAAATGCACACAACAGGAAAGAAAAAAAGTCTCAAGTCAATAATCAAAATTCCCTTCTCGGAACAAAACAGCAGCAGACTCACAGAACCCAAGAACGGACTAACAGTTACCAAAGGGAAAGGGACTGGGGAAGATGGGTGGGAAGGGAGGGATAAGAGGGAAAAAGGGGCATTACTATT
>JAQQAC010011087.1:1338866-1399791 GCA_029783875.1 Phataginus tricuspis | reverse complement strand
AAAAAACAAAATTCCCTTCTCAAGAACTTTAAAGGAGAGCAAAATAAACCCAAAGCAAGCAGAGAAAAGAAAATAGTAAAGAGCAGAAATCAATAAAATTGAAAACAATAGAAAGTAGAGAAAAATCAATGAAATAAAGAGCCAGTTCCTAGAAAAGATCAATAAAATTGCCAAACCTCTGGCAAGACTAACAAATGAAATATGAGAGAAGACACGAATTGCTAACATCAGGAATGAAGCCAGGGATATCACTACAGACCCTGCAGATATCAAAAGGATAATAAGAGAATATTACAACAATTCTACACATGTAAATTTGACAGCTTCAATAGAATAGATTGACTCTTTGAAAAACACCATCTCCCCCCAAACTCACCAACTATTAAATAGATGATTTGAATAGCCTTAAAAATATTAAGGACATTGAAATCATCATTTTAAAACATTCAAAAAGGAAATCTCCATGTCTGGATTGCTTCACTGGAGAATTCTACCAAACATTTAAAGAAAAACTAACACCAATTCTACAGAATCTCTTCCACAAAGTAGGAGGAACTACTTCTCAATTCATTTTATAAAGCTAATATTGCCATGATTTCAAAATCATATAAAGACAGAAAGAAAAAAAAAAGAAACTACAGACCAATAGCCCTCATGACTATAGATATAAAAATTCTTAACAAAATATTAGCAAATAGAATTTGCAACACATGAAAAGAATTATACACTATGACCAAATAGTGGTTAATATTTAAAACCCAATTAATGTAACCCACCAAATTAACAGGCTAAAGAATAAAGAACATACATCAGTTAATGCAAAAAAGGTATTTGACAAAATGAAACACTAATTTATGATCAAAATTCCCAGAAAAACAGGTCTGTAAAAAACTCCTCAACTTGATAAAAGCATCTACACAAAATCTACAACTAACATCATATTTGATGGTAAAAGGCCACTGCATGTTTTCCTCCTAAGATCAGGAAAAAGGCAAGTATATCTGACCTCATCACTTGTCTTAGTCAATGTAGAGATGGAAGTTCTAGCCAGTGCAATAAGGCAAGAAAAGGAAATAAAAGATGTACAAACCAGAGAGGAAAAAATAAAACTGTCAGCATTTGCAGATGATATGATTGTATACATAGAAACTTCCAAGGAATAAACACTCAAAACATCTAAACCTAATAAGTAAGTTCAACAAGGTCACAGAATACAAGATAAACAACAAAAATAAATTGTATTTCCATATACTAGCAATGCACACTTGGATGCTGAAATTAAAAGTACAATATCATTTAAAAGTACTCAAAAAAGGAGAATACTTAGGTATAAGCCTAATAAAACATGTATGAGACTTGCAAGCTGAGAACTACAAAATGTTGATGACAGAAATCCGAGACCTAAATAAATGGAAAGACACGCTCTGTTCTAGGATTGGAAGTCTCAACATAGTAAAGAGGTTGGGTTTTCCCCAAATTAATATATAGATTTAACACAATTACTATCAAAATCAAAGCAACATTTTTTTGTATATATAGACAAGATTGTTCTAAATTTTGTATAGAAAGCCAGAGGAAGCCGAATAGCTAGTGCAATTTTTAAAAAGAAGAAGGTGAGAGGAATTAGTTTACCTAATTTCAAGGATTACTATTTAATGATAGTAATCAAGACTGCGTGGCATTGGTGGGGGGATAGACACATAGGTGAGTGGAGCAGAGTAGAGAACCCAGAAACAGACCCCCAAAATATACAAAAATTGATTTTTGACAAAGGTGCAAAAGCAACTCAGTGGATTTCAACAACTTGTGTGTGCTGGGGCAATTGGGCATCCCTAGGCAAAATATAAATAAAAAGAACCTTGACCTAAATCTCACATCTTATACCAAAAATCTACTCAAAGTGGATCATGAACTTAAATATAAAATGCAAAACTATAATATTTTTTGCAAAAAGCATAGAATAAAATCTTCAGGGTCTGGATCCAGACAAAAAATTCTGAGATTTAATGCCAAAAGTCCAATCTATAAAAGGAAAATTGATAAATTGGACCTTATTAAAATTTTAGTTTTTCTCTGGACCTCTCAAAAAAAAAAAAAGAAGTTTTTCTCTGTGAAAGACCCTTTGAATAGGATGAAAAGACAAGCCACAGACCAGGAGAAAATATTGTAAACCACATATCCAACAGAGGACTAGCAGCATTAAGCATATATAAAAAATATATCCTATATATTTGAAAAATTCTAAGAGAACATAATATATAGGTACACATATATATTATATATATAATGCCATTATAATATAACATTATTATTTAAAATATATTAAATATATACTATATAAAATATATACTATCATATGCCATATGATGTTATTTATAAAATAGCTTTGTGATACATATATATATATATATATATACTCTCACAATACATATATATATATATACATATTCTCACAAATTCTCTAATTCATTCAGCTAAATGAAAGAAGCCAAATTCAAAAGGTTGTATACTGTAGGATTCCACTTATATGGCTTTCTAGAAAAGGAGAAACTATATGGGTAGAAAACAGGTCAGTGGTTGCTGGGGGTGGGGTTGACTAAAAGGACACATGAGGGAATTTTTAGGGGTTATGGAACTGTTTTATATATTGATTGTGGTGGTGGGGTTATATGACTGTATGCATTTATCAAAATTCATAGGACTATAAACCTAAAGAAAGTATATTTTATTGTATGCAAGCTTTACTTCAATAAACCTAACAAAAAACTACTCCACTATTCAGGAGTGTCATACAGAACATGACATTATCAATAAACAGTTTTATATAGTACCATTTTACTTCACATTAAGAAAAATTATTTTAATCTCAATAACATATGAATTAAATAATTCTCCATCTTTCCCTGATTTACCAGCTAGTAAAAAAAAAAGCAAGAAAAAAGAACAATTCTCAGAACTTAACAGTAAAAATCAATAGTCCAGTTATAAAATAGGCAAGATATGAGGAGGCATCGCCCCGAAGAGAGCATATAAATGGCAAATAAGCACAAGAAACAATGTTCAACTCATTAAGCATCAGGGAAATGCAAATCAAACCTACAACAAGATGCCACTACACACCCATCAGAAAGACTAAAATAAAAATGGTGGTAATGCCAAATGCTGATGAAGATGTACAGAAACTGAGTCACTCATCGATTGCTGGGGTGATATAAAATGGCCCTCTGGAACAGCCATTCTGGAAAACAATTTGGCAATTTCTTTTAAAACACTAATCATGTAACTACCACATGACTCAGCAGTTGTGGGAATTTACTCCCAGAGAAATTGAAATGTATGTTTACACAAAAGATTAACATTTATATTTATACAAAAATGTATGTGAATGTTTATAGTAGCTTTGCTCATAATAGTTAAAAACTGGGAACAACCCAGATACTCTTCCACGTGTGAATGGTTAAACAAACTGTGGTACACCCATGCTGTGGAAAACTACTCAGCAACATAAATGAACAACTACTGATACACACAGCACCCTGGATGAATCTCCAGAGGATTTTCCTGAGTCAAAAGTCAATGCCAAAAGATCTCACACCATGTGATCCCATTTAAGTAACATCTTTAGAATGAGAAAATGTTATAGAGAACAGTTTAGTGATTGCCAAGGGTTAAGGGGGCTGCGGTAGGAAGGGAGTGGGTGTAGCTATAAAAGGACAACTTGAGGGACCCCTGTGGTGATGGAATGTTCTGTATCTCCACCGTATCAATGGTTTTGATACTGTACTACAGTTTTGCAAGATGTTACCATTGAGGAAACAGCGTATAGGGTACATGATATCTCTCTGTATTGTTTCTTATAAGTGCATACAAATCTACAATTATCTCAAAATAAATAGTTTAATTAAAAATAATGTAATCTTTGGCAGCATGGCTTGTATTCAGGGGAAAAAATTGGAAATAGCCTAGATGTTCTTAAGTAGGGGAATAGTTGACTATAATGTTAGCTCCATAAAATGGAATATTGTGCAGAAACAAAAGGAAAAAGGAAAAAATGTATCTCTGACCTGAAAAGCTACGTTGCAGAACTCTTCCAGCATGGTACCATTTAGATTAAAATGCACACACACACAGTGTGGTCCCTGAGTGATGCCCAAACCCTGTACCCTCAATGGTGGCGATATTGCCCATAAGGGGCCAAAAACTGATTCTTGTGGGGCTAAGAAGTCCTTACCCTTCTTGTGTATATAGCGCAGATAAGCATTCAGTGCATAAACAGATAAGCAATATATGCATAGTATTAAAATATTTTGTTCGGGAAGGGGTGTGTTTAGGAAAAAATGTCTAAAAAGACTCTTTAGGAAGGCAATATTGGGGGGAAAAAATTAAGAACTCCTAGCCTAGAACAGAATTTCTCAACCTCATGCTGATATTTTGGGCTATATAATTCTCTGTGGTGGGGGACCATCCTGTGCCTTGTGGGAGGCTTAGCGGGGTCCCTGGGCTTTACCTACTAGGTGCCAGAAGCCCCAGCGCCACGTGTGACAATCAAAAATGACTCCAGACAGTCATTCCCAGTTGAGAACTGCCAGACAAAGGACTGCAAGTCACCCACCAAATCCCAGCGGAAGGGATAGATCTGTAGTGCTTTCATTTTTGACAAGGAGAATGTATTCAGGACATACTTGACTCATTAAAACTTAATTTTTCAAAAATTGCTCTAGCTGGGAAACGCAGTCCTGGAGTGGGGAAGAGACTGGCCCCTGGGGCATAGGTCTAATCCCAGCCCTTGTCCCGCCTGGTCTAGGACCACCAGTAAGCCCCCCACCTTCAGTGGGCCATTTTCCCTCTCCTCCTGCTCACAGCCCACACTGGCACTGACCATCCCCTCCATTCTCCATGCATGCACCAACTTCCATGCTCAGGCTGCTTTCTGTTGTGATGCATGGAAAACTCTTACTCATCCCTGCATTCAGATGTCCCATCCTCCAGAAAGCCCTAGTCCCCTCCCGCCAGCATTTAAATGGCCCTCTGCTGTGATCCCACAGACCTGTCCCTCCATACAACATTGCACACTGTACCTGGCTATTCCCAGAGCATGGTGGTGTTAGGCAGAAAG
Organism: Phataginus tricuspis; assembly: GCA_029783875.1. Classification (NCBI taxonomy): domain Eukaryota; kingdom Metazoa; phylum Chordata; class Mammalia; order Pholidota; family Manidae; genus Phataginus; species Phataginus tricuspis. The sequence continues at coordinate 1,394,675 of JAQQAC010011087.1, read as the reverse complement.
ACAGACATGAGCGGGATGGAAAGGAGAAAGGGCCCCCCAAAGATGACTCAGGGAGTTGATCAAATAGAACCAGAAAGCCAGAAATGACTCAAAGAGTTAATCAGATGAAGCTACAGGGTCCAAAAGTGACTCAGGAAATGTCCAGGGTCCCCCAGATAAAAAATATCAGAGGCACAGGCACAGCCCAGCCCCTGTCCCCATCTCACCAATCAGAACCAGCCTAGAGAGCTGACCGCTGTCAATCGAGGACCTCTCTCTGCGCTGCCAACACCACTTAAAAGAAGCCTCAGAATGAGCGTCCACGCCCGCCTCTCTTATCTTAGGCAGCCCCGCTCTGCTGCTCTCTGCAGACTGTATTAAAACTTACTTTGCTTTCTTGACTTTGGTCTCTTGTCTCATGATATCTGACTTCCCTGCGACACTGAGCTGAGTCCTTTCCTTCCCCACAATGGGTAGCTCACTTCAGCCGCCCTTTGCACCCCCATGCTCCACCTTGCTCTCAGCGGGGCTCCTTCGCTTCAGAATCTGGTTGGTTGAGCGGATGTCAGGCACCAACAGAGGATGGAGCTGGAGGAGAGCAGGGTGGGTGTTCGGTCCCCCACTTCCTCTCTTGCTGGGAAGCCACAGCCTCTGGGGTGTCTCTCAGTCACAGCTCTGACCGGGCTCTAGGAGCCACTCCTTCCTCTTGTCCTTTGTCCCCTGAGGGTGGTAATTAATGGCTTCCCTCTCTTGTCGGTGCCTTAACTTGGTGTCTGCCTTGTCAGTCCATCCTTCACTGAGTCCTTTTCAGTTGCCCTCCTTGAGTATTCCAGGCAAGGCCCTGATCTGATACACATATCCGTCTGCAACTCAAATATGAGCCCCTTGAGTACAAGAGTTGTGTGTTTCTATTTTGTCTGGCTGTCATTTTAATCTCAGCATCCCAGGGCTTGGTACTGGGAGGACCTAGAGCACAGGGAGGGCTCAGTGGAAGTTCACTGAGTAAATAGATGAATGGAGAATAGATGGATGGACAGACTTCTGGATGAATGGAAGGACAGATGGGCAGATGGACAGATGCATGTGAACACGGATGGGTAGATGTATAGACTCTGCTTCTGCAAACATTAATAATAGTTGAAATGCCCTGATCGCTCACTGCTTGTCAGGCATGGCACCGTGAGTAGAACGGCAGCATTTCCAGAATCTCTGGCCAGGCCTCAGTGCATCTCCGTGTCAGCAGGTGTTTCCAGGGGGTGGAGAGAGGCAGCCATCTCCATATCAAGGTGATTACAAGAGGGAGTGAGGGAAAATCTGGGCTGGAGAGGTTGGGTGGGGGGGGGGTCCCTTTCGGCAGCCAGGTCGCAAGAGACACTGTGCAGAGAAGCGGACGACTGCTCGTAAGCAATGAACGGGTTTCTCCCACTTTGTTTCTCCCTTTGACTGATTTCAGTTCAAAGGTATTTTGCGTCAGGCTGGGAAAACAGCCCCCCGCCCCCACCCAGAGTCGTAGGCCCAAGCCCCTTATATACACTCACCCGAACTTCATGACCAGTCTGTGAGGCAGGAGTGTCACCATGAGGAAAGAGAAGATCAGAAGGCCTAGGTCACTTGCTCAAGGTCACAGTTAGGAAGGGACAAGGCCAGGACTCAATCCCAGGGCCGTCAGCCTCCAGATCCAGCGCTCCTGATAACAACAAGGGATGGCTAGAAGGTTCCAGGACCCAAGGTGCAACAATGCCAGGTGCTCTCCTGCCCCCTCGCACACCCTCCCACCACGCCCAGGCCCCAGGCGGCCCTTACTCTTTTCACAGTGGCCCTAGTCCAGCAAGCTTCCTTCGGAGGCCACCCCACCCCACCCGCCCTGAGCGTCTCTGAGGATGCCTGGTTCACATGTGGGCAGCCCAGGGAGGTATCAGGCCGCTCCCACTCCAAATCCACAAGCACTTGTTTATCTCTTAAGCAGGAGCTTTGCAGGTTTGCGGGTTTCTGCTCAGAGGAAAATTCTCCTCCCCGGGAGAATTTCTGGGCTTGCGGAGGAGAACAGCCTTGGCCCCTGGTCTCCTGCGGGTTTCCTCCAGCCGTAGAGAGCACCCGCTTTGGAGAGAGGAGGTGTGGCCTGTGATCCCAGCTCGGGGACACTGCACTGGACACCGCCCCTCCAGGGCTCCCTTGCTGGCTTATGGTGAGGCGCAGACTGAGCACCATATAACCAAGCTGCTCTGGCAGATGGCAGTCTCACCGTCACTCCCTCGGATGGCCTTGTTCACCTTCTCGCATTTTCCCAAACATTTCTGCAGAACTATTTGGTTTGGCCATCTCTGTGAGGACTGCCAAACAGCTTTTCTCCTTTGGCAAGTTAGGAATTTGAAGCACAGGGAGCTTAAGAGGCCTGTCAGAGGTCACGCAGCAGGACAGAAGCAGAGCTGGGCTGAAACTGGGAAATCTCTGCCACTTCCCAGCACCCAGCATCCCCCCCGCACCCGCCCCAGCTCTGGCTTTGTTGTGGAAGCAGCAGGCATTATTTATTTCCTTCGTTATTTATGCATGGCACGTTTGGAACAGGGCCCTTGGTGATTAAAGCGCCTCGGGACAGAAAAGCCAAGCTGAAACATTAATGAAAATACGAAAGGGAAAACAAAACAACAGCATCGACAGGGCTGTCAAGGCGGAAGCACAGGGGTGCCGCTGTGGACACGACCTCATCCCAGCGCTTAGGAGGTGGCTGCTTCCTCTGGAGTCCAGGCACCCAGGACTAGGCCAGGCACCCCATCATCAACAGGAGTAGCGTCATCCCTAGAGTTCTGGGTCAGGCCCACCTGGTTCACATCCCAGCTCTGCCAGTTCTGGCTGTGTGACCTTGGACAGGTAAACGACCCTCTGAGTCACGGGTGCTGGGCCCTGCTCACCAGGCGGCTGAGGGGTGTCTGGAATGATGCATCTGAAGCCACAAGCAGAAGACCTAGCACATTATAGCCCTAAAAAGCCATAGATTAGTGTTCTTCCTTTACCCCCCCCAAAAAGCCCTGTTCTGTACACTGTAGAGTAAGGGAAACAGTCACGCTCTAGAGCAGGCTGTCTGCAGGGCAGCCCAGCTCCACCCTTGACTAATTTATGTGATTGGGAAGAAAGTTATATAACATTTTAAATTCTCATTTTCCATCTCTTTTGGTTCCCTACCCCTAGGTTTGTGTCAAGTCTAATGGGATAATACCTTCAGGGGCGTGTCACAGCGCCTGGCAGAGGACCAGCGCTCCATAGCTGCTTCTAATGTTTCCCATGTCCCACCACCGCACAGATGACGGAAACAAGCCTCACAGAGATGAAATGGCTTCACCAAGGCCACACAGCCGGGAAACAGGGCTGGGGAGGGACGTCTGCACCGGGCTCCTGACCCCAAGTCAGTGCCCCTTCCATCAAAAGTGTCCTAAAGCAGTTCATTCAACAGGCCCCATGGTCTTTGTCAGCTCTGCCTGAACAGAATGGTTTGAAAGACACTTTTTTTTCAAGCCTAGCCTACAGCTTCAGGCTGATCTGGTTTGAAACCTTCCTAGCTGTGTGATCTTGGCTGAAACATTAAGCCTCTCTGGGCTTCAGTTTCTTGTATTTAAGCTGGCAGTATAATTACTGCCTTACTCCTCAGAGTTGATGTGAGCAGGAAATGAGGACGGGTATGAAAGTGCCCGGCACCGTGGCAAAAACACAGTGCTCAGAAAATGCCACCATCCCTGCCCTGCCCCCAGCGGTGCGCCTGTCACTGCCCACCCCAGGGCTCCTGGCACTAGCTTCATTCCCAGCCAGAGGGACCAGAGGGCCTGACGGGACCTGACATTCTGGCTGGCAGTGTCTCCGTCAGCCTGCCCCAGCCGCCCGGGCACCTGCCCCAGCCGCCCCCCTGTACCTGGGCACTGCGAAGAGCTCTTGGGGCTGAGGAAGGGTAGGACAGGCCCGACCCAGACCTGCCTTTCCCTCTTTGTCTTCCTGCCCTTCTCCCAGCTCTGCCTCCTTCTCTCTCCTTCCCCTCCACACCCCCAGCTCTTTTAAGGAAGCAGCCACAAGATCCCTGACAATGATTCAAAAATCACTAACATCAAAAAAGTACAAGACGACCTCATTCTACAGACTTATAGTGAATGCATTCTTACTCCGCTGGAGGGGCGCTGGGACTACAGAGCTGAAGGAGACACGGGCCTGCCCTTGGGGATCTCCAGAGAAAAAGGTTGCATCCACAGAATGTACAGAACCATAGGGCATCCCATACTAGAGAATTATAAGAGCTGCCATGTATTTATTCAGCGCTTTACATGTTCTGTTGAAGGTCATAGCTCAGGTTCAGAGAGGTCACGAGTATTGCCCAAGGTCACACAGTCAGTAGGGGATACAGCTGAGATTCAAACCCAAGACTGCCTGGTCTCAAAACTTGAGTCCCTTCCACTTCATCAAGTTTATCTCTATTGGGAAAGTATAAAACTTAAAAGAAATAGTTACCATGCAACGTGAAACAAAAGAGCACAAACAACAGAGTGCACGACTCTGCCCAGGGAAGAGGCAGGAGGGCCCCCAGAGAGCTCTCCTGAGCTGGACACGCAGGATGGTGATCAGGCGTGTATATGCCTCTATTTCTGTCAGCGTCTGCACCTGTGTATCTGCTTCTCTATCCCTATATCTGTGTCTGTATTTATAATCCAGTCCCAAGTTCCTGGAACAAATCTGTCGCCCCACTCTGCACCGTGTATGGTGATCATGATTGAATTCCCACTGCTGGGGCTAGGGGTTGACTCATTAATCAGAAAAGAAAAATCAGTTTTAAATAATTTAAATATTGAAATATATGCTGCCAGTCTTAGTCCTTTCAGACTACTGAACCCAAATACCACAGACTGGGTGGCTTATAAACAGAAATTAGTTTCTCATAGTCCTAGAGGCTGAAAATACAAGCCCGCATGGTCCCCTCCCTGTGAGGGCCCACGTCATCGCTCGCAGCCAGCACCTCCTTGCTGTGTCCTCCCCCAGCAGAGCTCTTTGGGGTCACTTGTAGAAGAACATGAATCCCATTCATAAGGTTTCCACCCTCACGACCTAAGCATCTCCAGAAAGCCTCACCTCCTAATGCAGTCACACTGGGCATTAGGATTTCAACGTATGAATTTGGGGGGGACACAAATATTCAGACCATAACACTGCCTAAACATCTTATTCTAACATAAAGCATATAAATGTGTCTGTATCCAAATAATATTTAGATGGAGGCCTCTGAGGCCTTTGAGAATAGGTCTGTTAATGGAATTCTACATTCTCCTTTTTCCATAAACCATGATGATAGTATGTCTAACATTTACACTTCAGGCATTCTCAAAGTGGAACAAGAAAAGGCAGTCTGAAAGCAGAATCCTTCTGGATTTTTATGCTTATTTCCCTAATATTTCACAGGCCTTTCACCCACACATAATTTGACAGAAATTTTTTTAGCACTGACCTTAATGGAGTGTTTTCAAAGCATTCAACGTATTTCTCATAGGTGTAGAACTTTCTTCCCTATATTTCATTTGTATGGAACTCATTATTGTAATTTATTTAAATAAGATGTGAACTGATGAAATATGAGCACAAAAAAAGAAAAGGTGATTTTTCTGATGAAAACCAAGGTAATGCTTTGGAAACATAAAAATGAGTTATTGCAAGGTAACGAAACAGCTGATTCCCGTAAACAGCAACTCAGCTGGTGAAGCGTAAAGATACTTGTCAGCTCAACTGGAAAATAACTTACCGGCCTTGGTTTTGGGCCTGCTACCAGCATGAGGGAATAGGGAAAAGAGCCATTTATCAAGATGGTTAAGTGGAGCCCAGATAGAGACTATTTTATATTTCTGAGTCCCCTCGCACAGTATCCATGTGGGTGGGGACCCGTCCGTGCTCTGGCCTGCTCCTCATCCCCCTTCTTATTCTCCCAAAAGGAAACAATGACCTAAATACCAAGATCCCATACCACCGAACAGACAGACTCTCTTTGCTAGCGGGAAGGGTCCCTGTGCCAGAAAGGGACGGCCCGTTGTCACAGCCGCCTCTCTGTTCTCCCACTTCCTGGCTCTCTGCTCTTGTCTCCTGCCTGATCGTGGTGGCAGGAAACTGTAAAAGCAGATGTTACAAGGGGTGGCGATCGAAGAGGACCCTGTAGATGAGGCTGGGAAGTAGGTGGGCATCATTTTGTGAGGAGCTTGGACTTTATCCTACAGGCAATGAGTTGAGGTTGAATCTCTGTTAAAGAAAGTTCCCTCAGGCAGTTAACATGGAGAACAGAGGCAAGGATGCCATGGAGGAGGCTGGGCAAGAGATGATGATACCAGACCTAAGACTGTACTAGACATGAGGAATGAAAAAGAGCATGTCTCTGATGATGTCCAGGTTTCTGTCTTGGCCAATGGCCTCGCCCAGTGAGATGGGACAGGAGTAGGTGCAGGTTTGGGGCCAGAAAGATAAAGATTTCCATGTAAGCCATTTAAGCTCGTGTTGCTTGAGAGGCGGCCAGAACGAGGATTCCAGAAGCTGGAGATATTCAGACCTGAGGGGAATGGAGCTGTTGTAGCTGCTTGGAGCAGGTGACACCACCTTCTGCCTGGAGGACGTCCGACTGCCCTTGCTTGGTTCAACAATTGGTAGCAGAAGGGGTGGAATGGAAAAAGCCATGGCTCTGAGATCACCCCAATCTGGGTAGAAATTCCTCTCTGCTGATATGTATTCTGTGTGGCTTTGGGTATGTGACTTAACGTATCTGAGCCTCTATTTCTTCACCCATGAAGTGGACATAAAGAAAAATACATTCTTCATGAACTGAGAATTAAATAAGACAATGGATGTCTCACTAGCTAGCATCTGACACATAGTAGGTGTTCAATAAGTGGTACTAACTAGTAATTAGCAAGGGTATTTTCTATGTAATCTAGAAAAAATGTCTATTATTTTATTAATCCACAGAAATCAAAGAATTATATTTAATTCTACAGTGAAGTGCCAAGTAACTACGAGGAATTTGAGAAAAATGTATTTACTCATTAGCTCAAAGAGACGTTCTTGGGCTCCCCTGGTGCCCAGGCCTATGATAAATACTGAGAATTTAAAAGGGGCTTACAGAGTTTGCCATGTTTCTCCCCCACAACACACACACACACACACATCCAAGCAGTAACAGTCACCAAAGGGGGTTCCCCCCAGTTGCGTAGAAGCTCTCAAGAACAGAGTTAAACAGACATTCCAATGCTGGGCACTGGGCACATGGAGAAAAGTCGCGCCAAACCTGCACCCTAGGGGCTGAGAGACCAATGCTGCGCATCGGTGAGTCTTGAATGAGCTTTTTCTCCAGGAGCCAGTGTCCACCCCCGCCTCAGGCTCCCTGCCCACGCACAGGGCTGCCAACCCATCTGTGTCCTTGAGAACATGCTGGGCTCCTGACCCAGGCGGCAGCTGGTCTGCTACCTGCGGCCCCCGACCCGGCGCCTGTCCAACTCTGAGGCAGTGAGGACAGAAAGAGAGAATCTGAGAACTAGGAAGGGGTGTGGAACGCAGCCAGGGCATGGAATATGCAACTCGCTGACCTGGAGCCAGAGAATCTTGATTCGCAGCAGGCCTGCCCCTTGACCAGCTCGTAGGTTGAGGCAGTTGCTCTTCCTGCTTTTTCACTCTGAGTTTCAGTTTTGTTATCTGTAAAAGAGGGATAACCAACGTCTGCCTCATAGAGTTATTGTAAGGATTGTATAAGAGATAGACTATTAGGACTCATTTGATTGGAAATGACAGATACTCACTGAATGCCAACTTGTGGGGAAAAATGAGGGGCTATTTACTGGTTCAAGGTATAATTGAAAGTTTAAGGGTAGATCCAACTTCAGAAATCTCTTCCTCCGTCTGTTCTACTATCTGCCAGGCTGCTTTGTTTTCACATAAACTTTCCCTTGAACAGCCCTAGGCTTATATTCTACCAGCAGAAAGAGAGCGCTTCTTTACCAATAGTTGTAAGACTGGTCCTAACCGGCTTCACTTGGCCCCCTTTAGGTTAAATGTCCACTCCTCAACTGATCACTGTGGCCAGAGAAATACCATATTCCCATTGGCCAAGCTTGGATAATGTGTCCGTGTTTGGAATCCAGGGTCCCAGGTTGGCTCAACCCCACCCAGATAACAAGGGCTGATTGTGGAGAAGGAAGTGTCCAAAGGAAAATCAGGATGCTATTATAGATGAAAGTGGGAACGGATACTGGGCATGTCAAAACAGCAGATATTGATAAACATGTGTAGAGGTTAATTGCCAACAAATGCTATCATCTTCACCACCATCATTCATCATTGCTATTATCACTGACACCATCATCAGCACCGTTGCCATCATTGTCATCCTCAGAGGCAAGTAATGCATCACATCTGTGTGTTCCTGTCCCACTGCTCCCCAAGTGGCCTCGTCTACAGCATTCCGTACCTACAAGAGGACTCTTGGCCCTCAAACAAGGCCTCTGAGAGCCTGAAGCACCCCTGCTTGCCTGCCGCCTGATGTGGTCCAGCCCCAGCCTTCATCCTTGCTCAGAGGTCTGGGATGGGTCTGCTCCAGATGTGGCCTCCGCTCTCAGCCGGCATGAAACCCCAGCCTTTACTCTCCTCTTCCTCTCACAGCAGAGGTCCCCTGGCCTCCGCTCTTAAATCCAGTTCTGGACAAAATCAGCCCCATTCTCTAAAACACTTCACACACAGTCCACACTTCTGCCCCTGACATTGGGACTTTTTTCATTACTGGAATTTAACCTTGGCCCTATATCCTGAGTTCCTATGTGGTTATGTGCACTGGATGTGTATATAAGCAAAGTTTTGGTTGCCAATAACAGAACTTCACTCAAATTGACTTTTGAAAATAAAAGGAATTTATTAGTTGCTGGGCATAAAAAAATCCAGAAGTAGTTCGGGTTTCAGGCAAAGTGAAGACAGCAACCCAATGACATCTTCAAGGATCTGCTTTCCTTTCCCTCTATTAGCTCTGTGTTTTGCAGTCTCACCTTTGTCCCAAGTCTATTTTCCTAGTTTTCCTAAGATAAATTCAAGTAACTCCCAGGGCTATATGGTTCCACTTTTATGGCCAGCAGGAAAGAATAGCTCTTTGTCCCAGAATCCCTAGCATAACTCTAACTGATTAATGCCGATGGGACCAGCTTAGGTCCCAAGCCCATCCTTGGTTGGTTTAAGAGAACTATGGTGAGGTCAATCCCAAGCAATCTACACGTCTGGAAATAAGGGAGCCGATTACCCTTAAGGAAGAGGGAAAGTTCCTGGCCAGAAACAAAAATATCAAAGCCTTCCAAACAAAGAGTAAGGCATGGGACCTCAAAAATAGACACCTCCGAATTAGAGTCAAATGTTACTTAATTGGGATCACATCACCTGTCTCAATCACTCCCAAGGCTTCTTATGGAATATGGGTTGTCAAGGTGGTGGAACCGGAATGATTTGTTTTCTCACTTTTTGAATGGGAGTTTTTATAGCAATTATGCTATGCTTTCCTCATCATTTAGATTGGGGTTGGGGCCCCTATAACTTGTCTGTTTAAGCTGCTGGTCTTTAGATCAACAGGAACGACATTCCAGGAACTGTGGTAAGACACTGCAGCTGAGGCGTCTCATCCACACCATCAAATGTCACGATCCTAAACCCTTAGCCTGCATCTGATGACATAATAGAGGAGGTTTGGGGGAAGTCTTAGTAGGGTGAGTATATTTTGCATATGGGAAAAACTTAAATAATTTCTGACCAGAGAGCAACCATGGTGGTTGTAAAACATGGCCCCAAAATTCTTTGACATAGCTCCCATTGAGAGATCGGGTCTATGTCCGTCCCTCTTGATGCAGAGCCAAACTTAGTGATTGGCTGACTAACAGCATAGGCAGAAGTGACACAATTTGACTTCCTAGGCCAGCTTTGAAAAGGCCATGCAGCTTCTCCCTGGTTGTCTTGAGATGCTCTCTTTTGGAATCCAGATAAAAGGAAGGACAGCCAGGCTGTGGCAGGGCAGACATGGAGAGAAACTGAGACACCCTCAGCTCTCAGTCCTAGATGAGCTCCCAGCTGACCGTCAGCACCAATTTACCAGCCATGTGAGTCAGCCATCTTGGGGGAGACATCTCCAGCCCCAGCCAAGCATCCCCAGCTGGTGCCATGCGGGCAGAAACCAGCCTTCACCGAAAACCATCCCCAAATGGAAGATTAGTGACCTAAATAGACAATAGTTGTTTTTTCAAGCCACTAAGTTTTGGAGTGGTTTGTTATGTAGCAAAAGAAACTGTAACAGCATTCAAATGGATGCAAAGACACTTCAAAAGAGAATAATTTGATATCAAAGTATTAAGAGACACCCTTGGGGAAATTTTTAAATCCATGAATATTTGTACAAAAATAAGCCTCTCGATAAATGTACTGCACAAGTCAAATGAAAAGGACTGCTGTAATGAGCTGTCCAATTTTATTGAAAAAAATCTACACCCTCAAAAAATTCAATACTTGATTCAATTCCTATTTGGCCTTAAAATCAGCATAGTTTCAATTATGACCTATGTTTTGTTAAATATAGAATAGCATTGATTTTATTTCATTTTTTCTTAACTCTTGACAAAGCCAGAATCAAGCCTGTTAACCACAAACTGTAGCCCCTGCTTGGAGTGATTCATATGGAGTGGGATTTTTTTTTTCTGGTCCCCAATTATTCTTTGGAAACCAAGATCCTCTTATATATGTCTGGACTATAACATGTCATTGTTATGTCCTTTGGTTGCCAGATCCGCTTTCTCTTTGGCACAGAAGAGGATGTTCCCCAATCTTCCAGAATCTCCTCCCACCCCAAGCCTACCCATCATTCACCAAATGCCCGGCCCCTCCTCCCACCCACTGAGAAAAGGTATCAAGGACAGGTGCCTGGGTCCAGAGCCCCACCACACCCTGAGCTGCTCCGCCCTGCCGCCCACTCTGCTTTTCCTCTTGTCTCCACCTTCTCCTCTGTGCTGTCCTCAGCATTCCCCTTCGTTCCAGACGTATACTGGCATTATACCAGCCTCTGCCAGGAAATAACCCAGACCAATTCCAACCCGCCCTTCACACCAGCCTGTGATGCTGACGTTTCTGCCACATTGGCTCCATTGATCACCAAGAGAAAAAAGTAGCAATTACCCATCTGCCCTCAAGCAAAACTGTGATTGACACACTTCACACTGCCTTGGCTCTGGGTCTAGGGGCAGGAAGCTTGGGGATGGGGCCTCCTGTTAGGAAATTCCAAATCTGACCTCTTTTCATCAGACTTTGGGGGCTCAATACCCACCATACAGTGGTCAGGATTCCTTATGTTGAAAGTATAAGACTACCCAGCTCAACCTGCTTTAAACAAAAAAGAGAATTTGTTGCCTCAACTAAGTGAAAAGGGCAGGAGCAGGCCAAGCTTCAAGGAAGGTTTGTTCCACAGACTAAGTGGTGCCGCCAAGAATCCAGTTTCCCTCCCTGTCTCCTCTCTGCCTGCTGTACCAGCATCTTAGTCCTCAAGCTGGCTCCTCTCCCGGTCACAGGACATCTGTCAGTGTCTCTATGTTGCTAAAGTCCACTTAACAGCAGCTCAATACAAGTCTCGAAATGAGTCTACGTTATATTATTACATACAAACACTCTGAAAAGTATAAAGGGATGAAAAGTAAAAAATAAACACTCATCCCATCATCCAGAGAATCCAGGACATGGTAGTATATTTTTTTGCCTTTTTAAAAATATCTACATGTGATATCTATATATGCTAGATACAGAGGCAGAGTTTATATGTACATATCTGTGTGTATACATAACAAAAATGTTATATATCATTTATACTTATAATGTTTACTGTATGCACTCATCTTGAATTTTTCCCGATTAATATTATTGTACAATATAATTTCTAATGGTATCATCTGAGAACTACCTAATTCTGACCCCTGTATCAGCATTTCTTTACAGCCTTCCTAGCCACCTATGTTTTTTATTTAAAATTTCTAGCCAATGCTTCAGTCTGCTATTGTCAAAAACTTTATTAATTTTATTAGTTGTGATAGTCTCATTATGGTTATATTTAAAAGGTAGAAAAGTTCCTTATTGGTTAAGAGGCATTTACTGACAAATCAAATGGTAAGATACCTGAGACTTGCTTTAAAATATGCCAGGAATAAAAAAATAGGGGGGTGGGGGGAGCAGGGATGAGGGCTGCTGAACAAGAAAAAAAAAAAGAATGGAGAATTACTGGTCTTGGCTGGCTGGCTTGGAATATGGTAGGACTGACCTTCATGAAACCTCTGACTAGGGAAATGAGAGACACTGGTTTGCTCCGAGTTAATATGGGCCCACCCTTTGGGGATGGAGTCGATCTCAACAAAGCCATATGGGTGAGAAATGCAAACTGCTTTTAGGAAGGGAAAAACGTATGTTGGAAGGCTGGAAATTGACTCCAGACCACAAGCCCCACATACTTCCTGGATGGAGAGTATGTTAAGGTACTGAACTATCCCCAAGCTGGTGATAATATGTGTCTGCACACCTTTTCACAGTTTACCAAGTTCCTTTTCATCCACTACCTCCTTGGAGCCTCGTATCTTCGCTGAACAAGTAAATACTTGTAACCCTGTTGTCCAGATGAGCAAACAGATTCAGAACATGTAACTCGGCAATAGTGGAGAGTGATTTGAACTCCTAAATTCTATATTTCTTCATGACAATGCCACTGATTTCTCAGATGAATTTCTAGAAAAACAGATTCAAAGCTGCCCCCAAACAGCCCGACATGGTCCGAGCCCAAGTCCTTGGTCCTCCCTCAGCACACAGCTATGCCAACCAGGACAGCTTGTGTTATGATGTGCATGGCTCTAGAAACCCTGAGTTCTGACGTGTGAGCTTAGGGGCTAACATGACCCATTCTGTGGTCCCTGACCGCGCTATCATTTCCCACTGGGCAGATTCCCTGGTTGTATCCAAACCAGCTCCGTGGGACTTGAAGTCCCTTCTTCTGTTCTCACCTTTCTTCATCCAATGCTCATCAAATATCCACTAAAACCCAAGAGCTCACCATACCTAACAAGCTCCCCCAACTCCGTTTCTCCGACCTCCCCTCCAAGCACTTTCCCTTACTCACTCCAGTCCAGCCACATGGCCTCCTCCCAAGCCCTTGATGATGCCAGGCACACATCTTTGCAGTCCCTGTTCTCCACGACACGACCCAGGCCTTTCTTCCTTCAAGTTTCTGCTTAAACATCCACCTGTCAGTGAGGTCTTCTTTGACCCCCTCAGAGAGAAACAACATCCCCAGCAATCCCCAGTCACCCAGTTTTAACTTTTTCCATAACAATTATCACCGCAAAAGGCTTACACATGTATATGTTCATTGTGTGTCTCCCTGCCATCAGGAAGGCGAGCATCCCAAAGGCAGGGATCTTTATCTGGTTTGTTCATTGATGAATTCTAAGTATCTGGAAACTGTTCTTGGCACATAGTAAGTGTTGAGCAAATATTTGATGAAATAATAAATGCTATCTACACAGCCTACTAGCCATACTCTCTTGCTTTTAGAGTTTTCCAGATATGGGTGACACCAGCCTAAATGTTACGCAGTGTCAAACGTTCCAGGTGAGACTCTCCAGGGCAGTTTCCTTAGAGACCCTGTCACCGTTCAGGTGCCCCTCCTCTCCCCATGACAGTGCGAGGGCGGGGTGATGATGCCAGAATACCAGGAACTCTAATCTTTAACTTCAACCTCAAGGTTGACGAAACTTGCTTCAAAATGGATAGTATAAACTCCATGGGTGGACTGGCACCTCACTATGCCTGAGGGTTCTTGGCATCTATATTCTATTTTTGGCCTCTATGGCCTTAGCTGACACTGAGATAGAAACAGTCCGTGTTAACACCCTGTGACACATAAATCACACACTGAAGGCTTACAAGAACCATGCAGCCGCATGTCTTTATCTCCATTTTGCAGATAGGGAAACTGAGCCTCAGAGAGCTCTTCCTCTCTGGTCTCTGAGACTGGATACGTGCTCACCCGACACGGGGCTACTGCTGCCCCCAGCCCATGGACGCCGCCCCCAGACAGTGAGTCAGGGTCTGGGTATCTGCTGCCTCCTCTGAGGACTCTGCCCCCCCACCCCCCAGCCATTAGAGCATTCTCCATCCGCCCCCGCGCCCGCCAGGCAGCACCCAGAGCCGCAGCTCTGCCTAGCAGCTGAGCCTCTCGTCCGCCACTGCGATAAGCGGCTTGATGGGGAGATAAACTGATGTGGTTATTAGCCTCAAATGAGGTTTAAGGATTATCTGTGGATTATCTCTATCTTTGTAGCAGACACAATGGGGAAGGGGAGGGACTATGATTTCAGAACCCGGGGGAGAGGACCAAGCGCTTTCAGGACTGGAATTGCATCAAAGTTTGAGAGTCAGATGGGTTTGGGTTTGGATCCAAGCTGTGTGATCTTGAAAGAGTCACTTCCCCTCTCTGAGCCTGTTACCGTTTTTTGTAAAAAGAAGTGGAGAGTATGTGGGGGGGACTTGATGAAGTGGGGAGTTTAGTAACCATAATGTTGCACATGTTATTGTAGATTATCGGTACCAAAATAAAAAAAAAAGAGAGAGAAGTGGAGACATTCTAGGAGCATTCTTCCGTATCAGTAAAGGGTCACTCTCCAAAGTTCTGATTTGAAGGATTTTATATACAACTGTAAAGCTCTACATTAATTATATCTAAGCATCTTATCTCCTATTGCAACTCCACAGAGACATCTTGGAAGAGGAAACTGAATTACTAAATAAAACAACTACAATAATTATAATAACAATCAACCTTTACTGAGCTTTTCTTAGATGCAAGTACTTTACAGGCATACTACCATTTAATCTTCTCAATAAGCCTAAAAAATAGATTCTATTTTATTCTCATTTTTCATATGAAGAAATTTGGTTTCATGTGGCTTGCCCAGTGTTACAAAGTGGGCAGGGGGTAAGACCAGGCCCAGAATCAGGTTCTACTTCCTAAAGCCAATATTTAAGCTCTCTACTAAACGCTTAATTGCATGTGCCATGATTTCTGTAGAATATTCTGACATAGGTTTAAACTGGCTTCACCAGAATAATCTTTAAGCAATCTGATTGAACTATTTTTAGGAGAATTTACTATACTTGCCTGAGTCCCCGTTTCTTTGTCTGTAAACTGGGGGTGATAACACTTTCCTTCAAACGGCTGTTTTGAGGATTGAATGAGATTTAGTACTTGTTTAGGAAATGACAGTTTTCCTTCTTTTCCCCTCAAAAATTAATATAAATTGATTTGCTAAAATAATGACAACTGGGATTTAAGAGTATCAGTAAAATAGAAAAATAAGTCAGGTGTGAAATCGACAATGTGGAAGATTGTCTACCTAGCTATTCAGTGTGCATCACAATGCTACAACTTTTGAGATGCTGTGAGTTGATCGCACTGACACAAGAGCTAGGTGACATGGAAAGTGGAGTGGAGAAGGTATCATTCTCACTTATTCAACAAACATTCATTGAGTTACTTTTCCCAGCACTGTGGTTTCAGAGGTAAGCACGACTAACATAGCCCTTCCTGTCATAGAGATTACATTCTGGTGAGAGAAACAGAAAATAACAAATAAATAAGATGTTTCAAAAAGCAGCAAGTGTTATGAAAAATAAAATGAGGTCATAATATAGAGGGTAACTCTGAACAAGAAGAGGCTGTTTTAGAGGATATGGGCAGGTAAGCCTTCTCTGAGCAGACATTTGCACAAAAGCCTGAATGTTGAGAAAGAGCGGCGGCAAGAACTGACACCCCAAGTTGGCAATGAGAGGTGTGTATTCAAGGAATGAAAAGAAACTCTGTTGCTGGTAGGCAGTGAGCGACAGGACAAGTGGCGGAATAACAGGGTCAGAAAGATAAGTGGGGCCGGACCATGTAAAAGCTTAAGGAACCGGACAGGGAGCTTGAGTTCTATTCCGATTTCAACAGGGAAGATACCATTACAAGTTCAGGAAGTGAATAGCTTGATTTGTTTCATACTTTTAAAAACCGCATTGGAAACAAACAAATGTGGACACTTGACTTTGACAAAGACAGCGTGTAGAACAACACAGGGAAAACAGTCTTTCTTTCAATAAATGGTACTGTGTCAATAGGGCAGCCATATGGTAAAAAAAAATAATAATAATCTTAATCCCTATTTCACATCATACACTGAAGTCAATTTTATGTGGATTTTAAATCTAATTATAAGAGGTAAACAATAAAGGTTCTAAAAGATAACAAATAACATGTTTTCATGACCTTGGACAGACAAGAATCTCTTAAACAGAACACAAAAAGCACTGACTGTAAAGGAAATTGATAAATTGATAAATTGAACTACGATAAAATCAGCAACTTGTGTTATCAAAAGATACCATCAGATTCTGTGGCATCTCACTACACTGATGGACAGTGACTGTAGTGGGGTATGTCGGGGGGACTTGATAATGGGGGTTCTAGTAACCATAATGTTGTTCAAGTGATTGTATATTAACGATACCAAAAAAACAAAAGATACCATCAACAGAGAGAAAGCATAAGCCATGGGCTGGGAAGAGATACTTAAAATATATATAACCTCAAAGGAGTCCTATCCAGAACATATAAAGAATTCCTAGACGTTGATAACAAAATTACAGATATCACAATAGAAAATTTGACAAAAGACATGAATGAGCACTTTAAAAGAAGTTTTCCAAATAGTCATTAAACATTTGGAAAAAGACTTCATTAGTCATCAGGTAAATTCATACTAAAATCACTACATGTATAGAATGGATAAAAGCAAAAATAGATAGACAATACAAGTGTCGGTGAGGATGTAGACCTAGAACTCTCAGATACAGCTTATGGGAGTGTAAATTGGTATCCCCAGTTTGGAGAACTCTTTGGAAGTATCCATTAAAAGTGAATATACACACACCTTACCCATTTATTCCACTCCTGGGAATATACCCAACAAAAACCCTTACATATATGTGTCAAAAGACCTATACAAAATTTAGAAACCCAAAAATCCATCAACAGATTGAGACACAGTCATATAGTGGAATACTACGTTGTAAGGAAAAATAGCATTGTTGACACAGGCAACATAGATCAATCTCATAAATATGATACTAAGAGAAAAACGCCAAACACAAAAGACTATATACTCTATGATTTCATAATCAGAAACATTAATTTACAGTCGGGATTATGGCTACCTTTGAGAGGAGTAAGGGGGTCATAACTGGGGTGCCATGAGGGGACCCAACGTGTTCCTAGTCTCTGAGAGCTGGTTGCAGTTGTGCTCACTTTTGATAATTAATGAAACTGTTCACTTGATTTGTGTTCTCTTCTGTGTGGGATAGATATTTCAAAAATCCCTTTGGGGAGCAAGAGTGAGCCGGATGCAGGAGCTGATGTAGTAGTCCAGGAAGGAGACCATGATGGAATGGGTGAGAGGAGGTATGGTGGAGAAGGAGAGAAGTAGACTTAGTTCGGATGTATTTTGGTGTTAGAGCCTCAATGACTTATTGGTGGATTGGATGTTGAGGGAAAGAATTCAACAGTGGCCCCTGGGTTTGTGGCCCAAGCAGCTGGGTAGATATGTAGCCACTGGTCTGGAAGACAAAGATCAGCAAAGGAACCAGCACCATTTAGATGCCTTCATTCCCCAGCAACCTTCCTTGTAGCTATTTTTATCCCCACTTTACAGAAGAGGAAACTGAGCCTCTCAGAGATGAAATTAAGTCCAGGCTTACACAGGTCTGGGAGGAAACAGAATGGAAGGATACTATGTGGGAGGTCAGGTACAGTGTTGGAGTCTGCAGACTGAAGTCAAACAGCCAGGGTTTGAAGCATGCTTCTAGCAGGGTGCAATCCTGTGCACGTCTCTTGAGTTCATTTTTCTTCATCTGTAAAGTGGGGATAAGATAATCATAGCGGCCTCATAGGGTTAATACATGTCTAGGGCTTTAATGGGGCCTGATGCAAGTCAGCCATCTGTAAGTCAGCCATTATCAGGGTCCGTGTGGACTTCCTGGAGGGGTGGAGAAACAGAAGGTAGACTTTAGTTCTTGAGCCAAAACCAAGTTTCATTACCATGGTGATTGCCTCTGAAACACTGAAACAAACGATGGCATATAATGTTATTGCTACGTAATAACGACCATCGGGACCAAATTCTAGGAGCCAAAAGACATCAAGTACCTATAACAGAGGAAATCCTGGCTTGGCTGGGTGTTGGCTGCCTGGGTGACAATATGCTTTTCTGTTTGGGGAGGACAATGGTTGCAATTATTTAGGAACCACTTTGGATAGCTAAATCCCAGCCTCCCCAACACACTCATAGTTGGGGGCCATAGGTGTTTAATTTCCACAGTCAGTACTTCAAAGAATTCTGTGCTCTTGGATAAGTGATCTTCTCTTCACTTCTTTCTTTCTTGCATGACTGCAGGAGACTCATCCAGTTTCTGCCTGTTCAACAAATACTTCCTGAGCACCCACGTTGTTCCAGGTTCTCTGCTAGGTGCTGGGCAACAATAAGAACAAGTCCACAGCCACGGTGCCCTTACAGAGCTTCAGGTCCACATCACTCCAGAGTGGTATTTTGTTAGTAGAAAGCACTTTGCAAACTGTAAAGCACTGATTCAGTGTTGCTACTGTGGGATGATTGAGGTGGTGATGGCAGTTGTTAAAGCAGAGCTCTTGTTCAATGGCACTTACTCCACTGCTTCTAGGATAAAGGCATTTGGCCAAGTCCATATTGAATTCCAGCCTCATTTCCTGTCCCCTACCCCTTACATCAGCCTTACACTCCATCCACACCAAGCAATTAATAGTCCCCTCATTTCCACACCCCAAAGCCCTTGAATATTCTGTTACCTCTCTCCAAAATACTCTCCATCTTTTGTCTGCCTGGAAACTCCCACTTAATCCTTCAAGATTCCATTCCAACCACCTGTACCTCCTCCCCACAGCTAGGCTTCACCCCCCTTCCCTCTCCTTTCGCAGCACTCTTCACGAGTGTTTCTCAGTAGGGGTCAGGACATACAGAATGACCTAAGAATTGTCTTCAAATCCCAGACCCATCCCGGCTCACCAGACATTCAGAATCAATAGGTCTGTGGTGTACAATGGTTAAGAGCTCAGGCTTTGAATCAAATTCAGGCTAAGTCCCAGCTCAGCTGTTTAACAGCCTCATGACCTTAGCCAAGTTACTACTTAACCTTCCTGAGGTTCTGTTAACTCTGTAAAATGGGGATAGAAATAGGCAGGAATAGACAGTGTGTGAAACACCTAGTACAGTACCTGACACCTGGGAAGTGCTGAACAAATTGTAATTGTTGTCGAACAAAATTTTGGTTTATTCTGACCCTGCCTATCCATTTCTTCCCCACCACACCCATTTCCAGGTTGAGAACCACGGCTGAATATTGATTTAATCGCATTATGGTCCATTGTTTTTTGTGCTTGTGTCTCTTACTGATGTGAAGTCCTGGAGGACAGGAGCCAGCAGTGGGAAGGAATTCCAGCAGTGAGAAGGGAAGCACCACTTACACGTGTGTGATCTTGGCCAAATCAGTTGCCTCTTTTGGCCTCAGTTTTGATGTTGGGGAGAATAATACCTACCAGATAAGGTTGTTAAGAATATCAAATGAGATTCTGGATTTGAAAGTGCTCTATATGGTGTGGAGAAGTAAGCTGTTAAGGTTTTGCCATGCAGGGTGAAAAGGGACTGTGATTCAATCCTGTCACCTCACAGCCACTTATCTGTAGCATTCCACTTCCTCTCCCACCCTAGCCCATGGAATGTCAATGTGACCTTCTTTTCTCAAACATTCTTAGTTGATCTATGCCTAATAAAAGATACCACAATGACCTACACAATAGCTGAAGCCTTTCCAGGAAGAAGGGGACAATGGATGCACTGATACACGGTAAATTCCTCTCAGAATGCTAACCACTGAGAATACTGCAGTGAGAAAGACAGACAGGGTCTTAGAGAGTTTCAGTTCTAGTTGAGGAAAAGCCAATGATAAACAGGTAAGCATAAATACAAGATAATTTCAGAGAGTAATAATCACTTTAAAAAATGAAGTAACAATAGTTATAGAGTAATTGGGGAAGCAAACTTCAGATACAGTGACCAGCGAAGACCTCCTTTAAAGGTGACATTTGAGCCCAAATCCAAAGGACAGAAAGGACTCAGCCATGTGAAATCCAGGTTATGAGGGTCCCAAGTAGAGAAAAGAGAAAAAATTTTTTTTTAATTTTTAAGAAGCAGCTTGGTAAGAATGGAGCTCACTGTAAAATTTTGCTGAATCAGGAGAGAGTTGATGGTAATGAGGCAATAGGGTTGGGTACAGGTGCCACTATTGGGGGCTTTGCAGGCCGGATAAAAAAATAAAATCAAATGGAAGATCACCTGAAGGGCAGGAAGTTACTTTGATCTGTGCTTCGCACATGCACATTTATCCAGAAGCCATAATTCAACATTTGCTGTGTCAGTCACTGTGCTCGGAGGTGGAGATGCAAAGAAAAATAAAAGATGGAAGTAGTTTTTATGTTCCTGGTGACCCAGGATCTAGGTGCATTAGTAATTATAATGCACTGTGATTAAAAAATCTAGTAGAGGGATGTAAAGGCTGAGGGAGCTTAGAGGGAATGATTGTGCCTTAGGGAATCAAGGAAATTTCCAATGAGAATGAGGACATTTTAACTTGCAGATAAAGCATAGGTAGTAAGGGGAAGGAATGGCCGGGCCAAAGGGAGCAGAAGGTGCCAAGGTCCTGGGGTGAGTGGCCATGTGTCCTCGGGGGAGCACAGTCGGAGAGGGCGCACTGGGTCTTCCTGGTGAAGGACCTTAAATGCCACACCAAAGACCTTGCATTTTTATTATAGATTAAATATAAATATATATATATATGTACACACATAATATATATTACACATATCTAAGGTTTGGAAAGGTCTCTTTAGCGCGCCCGATAGATGATGGGCTGGAATGAGGTACTTGAGGCAGTCAGACCCGCGAATGGAGTTTGCAACAGAGCAGGCACAAGACCTGCAGTGGGCAATCGGTCACAGAAATGGAGGGGAGGAACAGAGGTCCCCAAGGCAGGACGCCTTCGTTCCCTGGCAGGACCCTGGCTCCCCGAACTTGAGGGCAGAAGTGACGGTGGGAAACTGCCCGCGGCTCCGTCTGGGTCTCCCGGGCCTCTGCGCCGGCGCCCTCTCCCGCCCGGGCGCCAGCCCCCGCCTCCTTTCTCGGGAAGCTCGGTCGCCCTGGGAGCGGGTCTGCCCGGGGGGGCCTCGGCTCCGTGCCCTGCGGCGCGGCTGGCAGTCGGGACTCGGCGCCCCCGCGCGCACAGGTGCCGGCCCGGGCGGGAGGGCGCGCCTCGGCGGAGGAGTCCGGGAAGAGGGGACGGAGCGGCGCGCCGGCCTCTCGGTCCCGGGCGCCCGGTCGGCGCGGAGGAGCTGCCGCCTCCAACAGGTTCGTGGACCGCGCGCTCGCGCTGGGCCGGGCCGCCGCCTCCCGCGCCGGGGCAGGTCCGCCGGGGCCCCCAGCCGCAGGCCCGGCGCCGGGCGGCTCCCTCCGCCCTCCCTCGGCCCCCGTGGCTCTCGGCCGCCGCCGGCTCGGCCGGGCGAGGCGGAGGGCCCCCGGCCCCGGCCGCTTCAGCACCGCCTCGGGGACAGCTCCTGCGCCCGGCGGGGCCTCCGCCCGCTCAGCCCTGGCCCGCCGGGGGCGCCTCCCTGGCCCCCGGGCCCGCGGCGGCGGCGGACAGCTCGGCCGGCCGCCTGGCGAACCTGGAACAAAGCCGGGCTGGGCCGCCAGCGTCCCTTGGGGGGCGGAGTTGCGGGGGCGGGGGGCCCGGCTTCCCCTCCCCGGGGTCGGGGGCGGCTGGGGGCGCAGCCGAGTCCGGCCGCGCGTCCCGGGGGCTTGGGCCGCCGCGCGCCAGGGCCTGGCGGTGCAATGGCGGGTCCCGGCTGGATATCGGGAAGAGGGTGGCAGGGGAGACGGGCGCCGAGGCGTCCCGGGCCTAAGCTGGGAGGAAGGGACGCGCCGCCCCCTCCTCCCTCCGGAGCCCCACTTCCACCCGGGCTCAGGGCCACGGACTTCCTTCGGGGAGCCGAGCACGGATGCGTCGGGCTGGCGGCTGCGAGCACCGACTGGCTGTCCTCGGAACATCCCTGGAAAGTGTGCGGCTCCTTCCTGGGGGGAGGGGGCCGAGAAACCGCGGGGAAGCCGCGCTAACCCGCAGCTCCGCGCCTCCCGGCGCTCCGGCCCACGGTTTCGCACCCGCCCTGGAGTGAAGCCCATAGGGAAGGAACGGGGAAGGGGGACCCAAGCAGCAGGTCATGAACTCGACTGGGCTCCGGGAGGTGGCGAGCAGCAAAAAAAGGGATTGAAGGAGTACGAGAAGCTGGGAGGTTCCCAGACAGCAAAGGCGGCCCAGCGGCAGAAAACCCAGTGTGTACAAGGAAACCGTTTCACCCTGTGAGCTGAGGCTGAGGGCCTTCGCGTCACGTGATGCTCCTGCGGCTCCCGGGAGACTGAGCCCAGGGGGCCGAGGGGATTACCCAAGGTCACTCCGCAGTTTAGTAGCAGAACTGGGCCTAACACCCAGGCTCCCAAGTCCTGTGTCTGCTGTGTGACATTCATAGAGAAGTCTTTTAGAATCCCAGGTGCAGGGAGAAGCGCACAGTGGTTTCCGTTCTGAGTCCAAATCTTACCTCTATCACCAGGACATGACTTTGGATGAGTGACCTTCTGAGAAGGCAGGTTAATAGTACCCACTTGTGGTAAAGATTTAATGAAATATCTATATAATGAGCTCATGGCACTGCCTGGCACATAATAAATTCTTAAGAAAATGGTAGCTACTCTTCCTGTTATTATTCTCTCTGTAAACGTGTGCTGAGGACCTCTTACTGCCTGTGCACTGGGAAGACAGAGAAGTGTCCTGAGGAGGACACAGACCAGCAGAGAAAGCAGGAAAGAAAACAGTTGCAATACGATGTGATAAGTGCTGCAATCTAGGGGAGTATACAAGGCTGTGGGATTTCAGAGGCAGGAGTGATGAACTGTAGGGAAAGAAGAGGAAAAGTACCTCAGACAGATGGAACTGTGTATGAAGGCCTGGAGGTGTGAAATCACAGCCACCTGGGTGATGTCACTATTCCCAAGGGTCCCTGAGATGGGGACTGTGAAATGAAAGTGGAGAGAAAGGCTGGAGTCAGTTTCCGAAAGGCCTTTTGTGATGAAATATTTCAAACATGTTTTTTTTTAAATAGAATAGTATAATAAACCCCCACATACCCATCATCAGCTTCAACAGTTGGCCAATTTTCTTTCATCTATACTTACACCCACTCTCATCACATAAACACACACACACACACACACACACAAATTATTTTGAAGCAAACCCAAGGCATCATATCATTTAGTGCAGAAGAATTTTAACATCGGTAACAACTTCTGCTATTCCAGTATTTGCTCCACCTTGCAAGTTACTAAATCAAATCATGACTTTCCTCACTAGATCTGTTCTGAATATTCCTGTTCCTTATTCCTTAGCAGAAAGTTTTGAGAAAGGCCACGCTATGGTGATGAGCCACATGTACTAGAGAAGCTATTTCCAAAAAAACAAGAGGTACATCAGACCTCAGTAGGTTTTACCCACCCAGAATTGTCTATCTCCACTACCTACACTGTGGCCAGAGACCAGTGAAGACTTGCAAGGCCTTCCAAAAAACAAATTGAGTGCAGTCATGAAAAAGAAAAAGTGAGAGCTTCCTTTCAAAGTAATCTGAACCATGAGCTCATAAAGAAGGCTTAAAGTCATGGGAATCGTCGATTTGGAAATCATCAGACCCAACAGCCACATTTCACAGGTGAGGAAGACAAAGGTCAGAGATGAAAAGGAATTTACCCAGAGTAGCACAATGCTGAGACCAGAGTCAAGACCATTGAACTTGTAATTGAGAATTCTGTGCAGCTCACCATTTTGCCTAGAAGATTAGGCCTTAGACCTTCTCAGCCCCTAAACCTGAGATGCCATTTCCCTCCCCAGCTCAAAGAGGCTTGAAGGAGGAGGGGGAGTGGGGTAAGAAATATCCTTCCTGGTTTTTAAGAGGATGACAATATATGGCACGTAGTCTTTAGACACCTTGACGCATTTCCCTTCCATATCCTTTTGGAGATGGTTGATGGTGGTTCCGGCTGTCGCGCAAATCTCCCAGCTAGCCCCTCTGTTCTCATTATCGAAGGCTCTGCAGTCGGATGTCCAGACCCCGTTTCGGGGCATTCCTGCCACGCAGCTTGTCTTCACGTGCACTTGAAGCCTCTCTTTACCATCTGCATGTCCCTCTGGGCTACAAACGGCCACTCCTTTGAGGTGTTAAATGAGTGGTGCTTGGCCTAGACCCTGGCAGGACTCAGAGCCCTTGTGCCTTTCTGGAGCACGGAGTCTCTCCCGTTACTGATGAAATGTGACAGCTGTGACAGCAGTGTGTGCTCCCGTCAGGTTCTGGGCACGTCACAAGTCAGCATTTTCTCTTTTCAGGGAAGTCCCTGCCTGCAGAATGGGAAAGGCAGGGTCGCACAAGTTTTCCTGAGTCTTAGATGGACAAATTAAAACACATGTATGGAGTTCTAAGCATCCCTGCTGAAGGGAAATCACCAGAGAACAGTCAATAAAATTTCCTCACTTCTGGGAGTGTGATTGTAGGCAAGACATAAGAAGGCAATAAAGATAGTGAATTTCAGCTTGTGAAATTATCCCAGCTTTTAGCCTGAGATAGGGCCAATTTATATTTATATTATATTATATTATATTATATTATATTACATTATGTACAAGCTTCCCACACTACCTAAAAGTTCACCTTATGCCACTTCACCTTTATGAAAGACCTACACTAGTGCCTGTTTTTACCAACTGAAAAGGATTTTTGTTTTCACAAAATGGTAATTGTTTTCTCACTTTACACCATTTTGGCTTATGAAACACTCTACTTTCAGATAGTGGGGAAACTTGAATTATATATTTTATTTATATTACATATTATATTATTAAAAATAATTATATATTCATATATTAATATTATATTATTATATTACATCAATTATATTATTTTATATGTGGGCCTAGTTGAATTGTAATAGGTGGGACCCCAAAGGGATCTTGGTGAGCATCTACTCTTCTTCCAACATTTACATTGAGTGTCAGGCACTGTTCCAGGTTGTGAACAAGACATCCCAGATCCCTGCTCCCATGGGGCCTATGGACTTAGAATAGACACAGTCATTAATAACAATTAAAAAGTAAATATGAAAACATTTAGGGCATAAAGACAGACAGATAAGGAAGGTCCGTCCAAAATGGCGACATGAAACTGAGGCCCAAAAAACAAGAAGCCAGTCATGGAAGGATGTCAAGCCAAACACTGCAGGCAAAGGAAACCACTCTGGCAGAGGCTGTAATGTGAGCCTGGGCTTTTGGGAAGACAGTCTGGACTTTTTGGAGACAGACCAGAGCAGCAGGCCAGTGTGGCTGGAGCAGAGTGAGTGAGGGGGAGAACTGCAACAGATAAGGGTTGAGGTTGGGGGTGCAGGTACTAGATTGTGCAGAGCCTTCTAGGCCATGGTCCAGATTTAGGATTTTATTCTAAATGCAATGGATTGTCACTGGATGGTTTTAAGCAGGGGAGTGACAAAAACTTGTCTCGTGTGTAAAGATGCCTCTAGTTGCTACATGGAGAGCCTATATGAGGTTGCTGGGCTGGGCACAGAGGAAGCAGAGAGGATGAGACACAGCCTCACCCCTTAAGGTACTCAGCTTCCAGCAGAGGAGACAATACACACCGGAACGACAGTGCCCCGTGGGAAGGGCTGCCATGGGGAAGGCTGTGCCAGGTCTTGTGGGAACATGGAGACAAGAAGAATTCATTCAGCTTGGGAGGCAGGGAAGGCTTTATGGAAATGGGCATGGCTGCTGAATTGTACGTAAAAAAGGAGAAAGCAGGGCTGGTGCCCAGGACTGACAGGCGACGCAGCAGCAGTGGCGTGCGTGGACTAGAGCCAGGCTGCTGGGGTCGAACCTCAGCCATGCCATTTAGCGGCATTGTGGACACAGACAAGTCACGTGCGCCTCTGTGTCTCCACCTTTAAAATGGAGATGGTGAGGATCAGGATACTTATTTCAAGGGATTTCTGTCAAGACTAAACAAGTTAAAATTTATGAAGCACTTAGACAGTGCCTGGCACTTAGAAAGTGACATATGAGTGTTGGTTAAATAAAACATAGCAAGTGGGAGAGGGAAAGCAGGGAGCATGTGCTTAAAAGGTTGATTAGAGCCCAGCTCCTAGGGGCCTTGAAGACCAGGCCAGAGACGCCCATCTTCCTATGTAAGGGAGGGGCCATCAAAGGCTTCTAAGCAAGGGTTTGGGGTGGAGAATAAGTTAAAAGGCCCAGGGAGGAACAGGAACCCACCCACAGTCACACAGTCAATTACTGGCAGGAACTGTCATCTATCTCCCCAACTGACCCAATATTGTAGGAGGACATTTTGTTCCCTTATTGCATCCTCAGGGTAGACAAATACATAGAATAGTCTCAGTAAATATTTGTGGAAAACATGGCTGAATCAATGACCAAATAGAGCAGGAAAAGTCAGGAACCTTGAATCCTTGAATCAATGCATTTTGGACAATGGAGAAATCTCTGGAGAAAATAGATCAGACTCCTAGAGATGTTGACTTGGGGGTCTGAAGCCCTTCCAAACCCCGGCTTCTCTTGCGACAGAAGACACTGCCACCCACACTCCCCCAGAAACCCTCTCAACTGCAACAAGCATTGCTGCATAAGGTGCAGAAGTTAATTTTGGTAAAGTGCCTGGAAGATGAAAAACGTTCCCCAGACATTCAGCGTAGTAATTGCCAATGTGGAGAAAATGTATCTCTACATTTGCAGGAGGCAGGCCTTTGTGTTCCACAAAAGACAGCCATTAGAATTCCTGTCGTTGACTCGTCAGGAGGCTGTGACAGTCTGGCAGGCAAGCAGGGTCTTGCCGTTCAAGCAGCAGATGGCAAAAGACTCCGAGGAACTCAGATCCAGTTCTCTCACATTGCTGAACACGTACCCCGAGCAGGGCATGGAGTCACTCGCTTCTCCAAACTGAGGAGAACTCCAGCCCCAGCATTTCCTGGCTGGGTGATCTTAGGCAAGTCCCATGACTCCTTTGAACTTAAAGTTCATCACCTATAAAATGGGGGTAATACTGCCAGCCCCCCCGGGTCCTTTGGCTTTTGATTCTCACAATGTGGGGTTAGGGTGGTCATCCTGTTTCACAAATGTGGAAACTGAAGCCCAGGATGTAATTCATTGATCCCTCGATATTCATTGAGCACTTATGATAGGCCAGTAACTGTTTTAGAAGCTGAAGAGACAATGAATAAGACAAACGAGACACAGTCCATGCTGTCACTGAGCTCACATGCTAGTGGGGACACAAAGCAAGTGAGTAAACAAAATAACTCCACCAACTTACATAAATGCTCAGAAGGAAATAAAAGGGGGGATTGTGGTAAGTTTTGCAGAGGCTGTTTATGTAAGGCAGGCAGGGGAGACTTGAAAGAACAGGCGGTGAAGTTGACACCTGGATGGGGAGAAGCAACTGACCAGGGGACGAATGTACAGGCAGAAAGCAGGTCCTGGGATAGGGAGGAGCCTGACAAGGCTGCAGGGCAGAGACCGAGTAAGGGAGGGAGAGTGTGGGAGAGATGAGGGCGGGGGTTTGGCCGGAAGGCAGAGCCTTGACGATTGGACCAAGCAGAGGTTGGGTCGTCTCCCTCCATCACCCCCTGAGAAGGGCCTGATGTAGCCAAGCCCCATCAGAGTGAAACCCCGGACCCCCTTCAGGCCTGCAGTCCCTGCTGCCACCTCTAGAGCAGGTCAGCCAAAGGGCAAGGAAAGTGATGGACGCCCCTGCTGGGAAGTAAATCCATCGGCCGGCTGGCTGCCGGGTGGGCCCCGCAGTGACTCGTGGGCAGCATTCTAATGGCGAGGGAGAGGACACCAGGCCGGCTGGAACTGGGGTGAGGTGGGGAAGGGAGGCACCTGCCTCAGATGCAGAATATAAGGGGGTCATCAGGATAAATAACATTTTGTGCAATATTTTTTAAAAGAAAATTAATGCAGAAAAGTTAATGATGAATAAAATATCAAGAATTTCAAAAAGATACAGTTCCAAAAGAGCCAGGTTGAGGGTAAGGCGAATGGAGGGAGTCATATACGTGCAGGATCTGATCGTGTCCCTGAGCTGCTAACTCAGCTGCAGTGACACTTCCCAGGCCAGGGCCATGTTCCCACGGCAGCCAGGCAGCCAGAGCTGGTCTGCTTATGACCAACTGAAAATAAGAAAGAATTCCCAGCGGGAGCCTGGGCGACCACTCCCTGCCCCGGCAGCAGGGACCCACGGCCAGGTGGTGACGTGTGGCCTGAAACCCCAATCACTGTGTAATGTCAAGTGGGTCTGTGTTCAAACCCACCCCTTGTGTGCTTGGAATGCTGAGTAAGGGGCACTGCCTCTCAAGCCTCCCTATCTGTGACCCTGGGGCTAATAAGACCCAGGATTCAATAAGGTAGTATTTAAAGTCCTGTAGCTCATAGCTACTCAAAGTGGGGTCCGCAGACCAGCAACATCAGCATATCCTCTGGGAGCTCATTAGGTAAGCATGATCTCAGTTGCACCCCAGACCCACTGACTCAGAATCTGCATTTTAACAAGACCCCCAGGGTATTGGCAAGCTCAGGAGAGCCTGAGAGGCTCATCGCTTCTTGGCACACTGAAGATGTTCAATAAGTGGTAATGCTGCCTGTCCGCCCACCAAACCCTGAGTTAGATGCTGACTTCCGGCGAGAGGAAAAATCCAAGATGAGGAGAAGAGATCCTGGGTGACCACGTCATTGAATTCCAGGAGGGGCTCAGTGAATCATTACTGGGCACAGCGCATGTGATGGAACAGGAAACACCTGTACAGCACGTTGCCATTTACAAAGCACTTTCATTTATATCATTTCAACTCTCTTAGCCCTTGGGAAAGATAGCACAAGATATATTCATTTTACAGAGGAAAAAAAGTCCAGGCTCAGAGAGGTGGAGGGATCTGTCCAAGCAAACCAGGATTTAAGTCCCCAGAGTCTGACACTGAAATCTGTGCCAGCAGCAGGGCAGCCAACCAAAGACGGTGGAAAAGAGCAAAACTGGAAGAGTATTAGGCTCTAGAGTTGGCATGGTCCGGCCTCCTTGTTTTACACAAGGGAAAACTGACGTCCGAGGAAGGGAAGAGACTTGTCCAAAGTCATTGAGACAAATAATCAGCCCTGGGGTCAGAACCCAGCTCCTAGGCTCCTGGTCCAGAGTCCCGCCCAGTGTCCAGACCCACCTCCCTCAGCTGATTGGCCAGCTTCTGCCTGCTGCGCCCAGGGGCGCAGGCTGCAGGCAGCCTCGGCTGGTTCCCTGGGAAGGTCCCCTGGGCAGGAGACGGACCAGCCCCACTTTCCTTTCCAGGTCAATCACAGGAGCGTGCAGGAGCTGGTGTTGCCAAGGTGAGGGCCGTGAGGTTGCTAGGACACAGTTTGGGAGCAGCCAGGTGGCAGAGGAGGCCTGGGCTGGGGCTGAGGCTGGGCAGAGACCAAGACCCGCCGCAGGGATCTTCTTGGGAGGGGGAGGGGGGAGGCTCCCGGCCCCACAGGGTAGACCAGCCACAGGGAGGGTTGGCGCTCACAGAACCCCGTTTCCACATCACCCGCTAACCAAGCCGAGAGGCTGAGCCTAATTTCCCCTCTACCCCCATCATCAAGCACACCCTGCTCCCTGCTCCTCCCAGCCCATCCCCAACCTGGCCCTAGAAGGAGCTCGCTAAGCCCAAAGTAGTGCCCTGCGGTGGCTCTCGCTCAGCCTTGGGGTGATGCCCCTGCCCCACTAAAGTCCCTCAGAACTAGCCCAACAACCTCCCAACCTCACCTTTCCCCCAAGGCTCTGGCCAAACCCAGTTCCTCCTGGTGCCTGGGTGGACCGTGCTCCTTCCGTGCCTCTGCAGCTGCTCTTCCTTCTGCCTCGAAAGCCCTTTCTGCTCCAACTGTCCTCTAAGCCTCAGCTCAAGACTCACCTTCTCGGGGAAGCCCTCCTCGATGCCTCTGGACAGTGGGGCATCTCTGACAAACCCACCTTCACGGGGAAGCGCGGTATTTTATCTGCCTCCTGTTTGTGTCCCCACTGGGTGGTGAGCTTTTTATGTCTCACTCCTGAAGTAAGATTTCTCTGAGCCTCTGTGACCTCCACTGTGACCTTGGCCGTACCAGGCTAAAGGGAGGACAGGAGCTTGTGGACGTGACGGGCCTGCACACCGCCGATGCTGGAAGTGCCGTCACTGCCCTGTCGCTCACGCCAGCACCACGAGTGCCCAGCACGCAGTGCCCCTTCATGAATGGATGCTGCATGTTCTCCCCACCTGCGCAGCAAGAATAATTACCGTTATGTGACAGGGCTCTGAAGACAGTGGGCCCCACTCAAGCAGAGGCCCTAGTAATTCTGATGGGGAACACTGTTGATTCCCACAAGCCCCAAGTCATCCTGACGTGCTCTCTGCCCACCCATTGAGTAAATGGGCTCATTCATTGAACACAAGTTTGTGAAGGACCTACTCTGTGCCAGGCAATGTGCTAGCTCCTTGGACTCGGCGACAGGCAGGCATTAAACGCTTAATCACACCACCTTTCGCACTGGCCTTCCCTAAGGTCAGCCTCCAGACCCAGTGCACAGGTGGCCCACCTGAGGCCAGGGAGGCCACCCTCTGCTTTAGAGGCCACTGAGGGGCAGTCAGCAGGCTCCAGCCGCGTCACACTCTCCCCACTTCCGTCCCAGACAGCTGGAAAAACAGCAACACTGGAAACCGTGTTTCCAAAACAGTTGAAATTTTTAAATTTGAATATTGACATCTCCCTGAGGGTAGGGCGCATGCCTGCCCTTTTACTGCGGTGTCTCCAGCATTCAGAACATGGCCTGCTACTGTTTCCTCACTCGTTCACTCACCCAACATGTATTTATCAAGGCCTGCTAAGTGCCAGGCTCTGGGGAATCGGGGCCCTGCCTCACCCCCAAAGTCCTATGAGTAGGGACCGGGGGTGGAGGAGACTGTGTTCAGAGGTGATGGTGCCATGAAGCAGCTGAAAAGGAGGGGTTAGGTGATATGTTGTCCACGGTGGTCCCAGAGGACCAGCAGTGATGGAAAGGGCCTTGAATCAGCTGGTCTATTGGAATCCCTGCTTCTCCTGAACCATCTCTGTGATCTGGGGCAAATACTCTGTAAACGGGACAAGATGTCTGCTTCCTTGAGTTAACAGGGAGCAGGAAGGAAGAGAAAACACTCAAGGGGTGGGTGACAGGCTGGATTCAGCCTCGCAGGCAAACACTGCCGTTGCTGGGGCCTCGGCATCCAGCCCGGAGAGGCCGTGACGCGGTAGGGGGACGGGAGGACTGCAGGCTCTGATCTCGTTCTGCCCACACTGCTGAGAGAAACGAGGCAGATCGTCTTCCCTACTGCACTGCCGTCTATGAAACAGGAGTGGAGCGCCAACCTCCCTAACTCTGACTGAAAGCAGATCTAGCAGATTCGTCCAGCATTGTTCAGTCAACAAATACTGGGCACTCACACCCTGCAGGCCTTGTGCTGGGCTCTGGAAACAGTCATATAAGACCCAATCTCTGCCTTTTAAGGAATGCTGGGTGCCTCCTAAGAGAAAGCAGAGGAAAGTAACTAAAATTTGAGGAGCTGCGCCACAATGGATCTCTTCACAGACATCATCTTAACATGGACAATAATACAAGCACTTACATGGCACCTACTCTAAGAGGTGGGTACTAGTAGTAGCCCCATTTGACACATGAGGAAACTGAGGCTCAGGGAGATGTAATAGATTCCCCAAAGCCGGAATCCAAACCCAGATATGACTGACAGTGAATCCTGTCCGTTGACGTGTGAAATCACATTTAAGCCAGAAAGCGATGTAGTCAGTGGTTTCAGACAGGCGTTGCCTGAACGAGTACAAGACGGGCAGCCGGCGTCAGGAGGGCCGGTGAGGGGGCAGGGTGCCTTCCTGGGATCAGCAGTGGCCTCAGGAGGGGCACGGCTATGCCCTCGGTGGAGCGGGAGCCCCGGGGCCCACTCCGCGGAAGCTCTCTGCCCTCACCCCTACACCCTCTCTCCTCCAGGAAGCTGTGCGTCTCTGATCTCTGGCATGCTGTCTGCTCTGCTGATCCACTGAAGGTCTCTGCATCCCGGCTCAGCCAGAAAGCCAAGGTAAGGTAAGGAAGGCCCAGGGTCACACCTGCGGGGGGTGTTCAGAGGTGCCCACTCCCGGGCCCAGCTGGGGCGCGTCAGGGTGGCGCTTCCCCTCTGCTCTCACCAGGAGCACCCCTGAGGTGGACCAGCTGGGCAGTGTGCTGGAATGGTATGGGCTGCATTTTTAGAGCTGTTTACTGCAGAGAAGCACTTTCCTGTGTGTTATCTTATTCTGTGATGCTCCCTGCAGAAAAACTTTAGTGGGGTATTATCCCCAATTTACAGATAAGGAAACTGAGGCACAGAGAGGGGAAAGGGCTTGCCCAAAGCCACGCAGACTGGTGCTGGGTGGCTGAGGCGGAATTCCGACCTCCTTCTTCTTGCCTGTATCCCCACGCGGCCTGTGCACATCCTAGGCTTTCGGTATGTGTTTGATGAATGAATGAGTGAATTAACGAAGGGCCCAAAATCAGTGGCGATGCAGAGCACAGCGGGAACCTGGCTCTCCCGTCACTCCCAGTTCCTGTGTTCCTTTGGCTGAACTGTGGCGTTCGGCACTGATGAGTTCCACTCTGCCCCACACCGCACCCCCAGATCCCAGAATCTCCTGTGTGGTGGCCACTACCCCTCCCTGCGCAGGCAGGGGGATGAAGGTGGGACAGTCGGCCTCAGCCCCTATTCCAGGTGGCCCCCAAGCTCGCATCACACCCGGCGTCCCTTCCTCCACATCGCCTCTTCCCTAGCACCCACTACCAGTAATCCAACGTGCATAGTTGTGAACTTGTTTCTTTAAATAAACAGTCTTGAGTTTCATACCAAATAGTCTTTTAAAAGGAGGAACGTCTCCAGGCCACCTCGTATTTAGCATACAGTGAGCCACATATTTGCACAGAGAGAGTGTGTGTGGATATAGAGATCGCTTGATCGCTGTAGATACCGTCGCTCATCCAGATGGGAGCTATTTATGATGCTGACTCACTCACAGCGAATGCCACTGAGGGATTCCAGGCTGGGCTCCGAGCCCCAGCCTCACAGACCTCATGGCTCTTTGCCTCATCCTCCCTGCCACAGTGAGAGAGACAGAGAGAGATGGTCCCCCATCACAGTACAGGGACAGAGACGTTTTGGACACAGGAAATGGAGACATTCTCATAAACAAGTCCTACTTCAAGTCATTGTCCTCTGTCCAGAATACCACACCCTTACAGGTTGTCTAGATCAACTCCTTCTACAGGAGAGAACACGAGGACCCAGAGAGGGAAGGGACTTGCCCATTGTCACACAGCAAGTCAGTGACAGAGCTAGTCCTAGATCGCAGGCCTTCTGATTGCTGTCTGGAGCTCTTCCCCCTCCCCCAGCCACCATCTCCAGTTTTATCTCCAGTGTCTTGCATTTCAGCCCCTTGGGAGCTTCCTGTCTTCTGCAAACATGGAGATGTCACTAAACCCTTCCTTCCTCAGGCCCTCCCGAGGGTAGCTGAGTCTGGCTTGTCTGGGTGTCCCTCATGCTCAATGCAGGACCTGCATGCGTGTGCCCAGAGTGTGCACACGGAGTGCTGTAGAAAACCAGACTCAGCACCAGTTCCTGGGGAACCCTAGTTCTCTGTTTGAAAGCACCTATTTATTCCCGCCTTCTCCTTCTTGTCTCTAAGCCAGTTCCCTATCCATGCAAAAATAGACTCCCTCCTACTTACCACCCACCTCTGCCCAATTCTGTAATGAATCAATTTTATTAACAGGCTTTGGGATGGAAACTTGACAAAGGCTTTTTGTGAAAGTCACCCTTTATCTCCCCATACAGTTCACTTCTCAAAGAATTCTAATAAACTGGTCAGGTGGGATTTTGACTTACATAAAATATTCATTAATCTACTCTTCCCCTCCATATAGAATGTGTTTAAGTATTCAATGACTTCAATCCTTTATTATGGATTCTATTCGATTGCTCTAAAGGACAGTGGGATGTGGAAGGAGCATGGGGTCTGGAATTAGGGCTGGGTTAATTCTAGCTGGCCATGTACTGGTTCTGTATTCACACTGGTTTCTTTGAGAATTAAAGAGATGATGTGGGTAGGTGTCTGGCACATAGTAAGTGGTCAATGCAGGTTTCTGAACGAATGACTCAGGACCCATATGAACCAATCCTAAAGGGTAAGGGACCAACTGATTCTGCAGTCTGAAATCTGGAGGTCATCCAGTCCCAGGAGGGTGGTTTGAGGGTCTTGGGGAGCAGACCCCAGAAATTAGGCTGCTTGTTGTTCTGTCTCCAGGCCAGGAAAGGGAGTTTTTTCTCATTGTGCAATGGGTTCCTCAGCTTAAGGAAAAGTCTGCATCTGGAATCTGGGTTCAAAACAGAAAACTCCTTGAGAGTACAGATGGTCTCTTGCTAACTGTTGGATTCTGCCTTTTCTAAAACTAGAGCCTGGCTCAGGTTGTATAGCATAAGCAGAGATACACAGTGAGTATGCATTGAGTTGAGTTGAGCTGACCTGAGTTGACGGCTTGAATTGACTTGCGTTGCTTTGAGTTTGCTAATGGACCCCATTCCAGGGCCTACTGAAGCAGAATCTTCCCGGAACTCAAGCTCAGCTTAAAGCCGGCCCCACAGCCCAGGGGAGGCCCCAGGATAATGTGCTGAGGACATTCAGGGCCTTCCAAAGATGGAGGCATCTTGGAGAGAACCAGGACCATAGCCAGGACTGGGGGAAAAAGGTAGCCATCTCAGCTTGGTCAGGGGGCCCTGGGAGACTGAATGTGCTTTAGGAATCATTAAAACGTATTGGAACTCTGCCAGCATCTTTCCATATTTTTGGAGCGAGAGAGTCTTCTCTTCCTGGCCAAGAAGGGCCCTTTGGGAGTACCCACTTTGGTAAGAGTTAGTGTGCAGGCCATGGGGGGTATAGATTCTGCCATGAGGGAGGAAGGCAGGCTGAGGCTGAGAGCTCGGCAGAGCCCCATATTGCAGAGGCTGGCCCTTCTGCTGGAGGGAGGGTTTCGGGGTCTGCAGGAGATGATTCTAGCTCCAGACTTACATCGGGCACTGGCTGCCACAGAACAGCACCTCAGGAACCACAGTGGTGAGTCAGACAAGACCTCTGGCATCTCAGCGGGGGGGCCCGTAGCTGGCCCCTTCTCAGGCTCTGCCCATCCAGGGTGCAGCCATACACCTAAAGGAGGCGGGAACTGAGGAAATCATGAGATTCAGGTGAGCTGTGGCTGCTCAAACCCTCACTGTATTTGGCTATGTCTGTGTGTGTCAGTCGCCCAACACTGTCTTAGGAACCCCTCAAGGTACTACACCAATTCCTTTTGTGTCCTCCAAAATCTGGGTACAGGTTAGACATTAGTGTTTGATGAATGAATAATTAGGTTAGAGTAAGGCTTATAGCACCAGTGGAAGATGGCAAGATGGCAAGATGGAAAATTTCAAGATCTCAAGATGGCCAAGGTCCAAGGTAGAGATGCTCAGTCAGAAAGGATAACAAAGGCCCAGAAGTTGCCTGTGAGGAGTTTGCCCACAGGGAATATTGAACTAAGCGAAGTCCAGGGACAGAGTGGTGTAGTGTGAGCTTAAAATGATGTTCCTCAGAGCCCTGGGCTTCTGAGACGGGTTCTCAAAGGCTGTGGTCGGATGGGTTGGGCAAGGGAGGTTCTCCCAAAGGAAGTTCTGGACTCAACAACCCCATTTAAGTTTTTTAAACTCCAATTATGCCTGTTTTATACATTGGATTTACACCACATTTTCATTTTTAAAGTATTCTTTGGACTTTAAGAAATGCATTTGGAAAGCATTATTGTTAGAAGAGCCTAGGAATTGGAGTTCAACTGTCTGGATTCAAATCTCAGCCCAAAACCTTTCAACCTATGGGACTTCAGGCAAGGGAACCTTGGAGCCTCCATGTTAACTATAAACCATCTCTCCAGAGATAAGTGAGCATTAACTAAGGTGCTGCAGCAGCTCCCAGAGGCTGGCCAGTGTATAACGGACAATGTGCGATAGATGGACATTTATTATTTCAATAATCCACAGTTGATGCATGTTAGAAAAATGTAATTGGCGCACCAAACTCTTGTGATTTATCAAAACAATAAGCATTTCCTTTTGAAATAAACTTCTGTGCTTTTTAAAAGGCAAATCAATGTAAAGAAAAATGTTAACTAAATGAATAATCCTGATATGACAGAAATCAGGAACGGGGGACATGAATGACTGAAATGTGAGAAAAATTGAGATAATCTATGTATCTCAATCTATCACAGTGTTTGTACTTAGGAAAGGCTCGAAGGTGTTAGTTCTGGTATCTTTCTCTCCCTGAGATTTTAACTCTGGAATGGCAGCGCCTAGAACCCAGCCCACCTGCTGGGGCAAAGTAGGCGCCCAGAGCTGGTCAGCCCCGAATATAGTCCGTGGTGGGCACAGGGGAGACGGCAGTGGGCAAGTCCAGGTGGGCGGCTGGCCACAGGATCTCGGGGCAGGCAGAGGATGCTAGGGCGGTGTTTCCCAGGGAGTGGGCACCAGCACCGGGGATCCATGAGCCACTTAAAGAGTTATTCAGGCACAAGGTAAGTACCACTGGGAGGGAGTCACCCCCTTTTCAGTTGATCACATCAAGGGGAGTCTCGGTTGGAGGTTGGCGTTTCCTTAACGCCTGTGTAGCACCTGTTCATCTTCCTCTTCAACCAGGAGGCCCAGCCTTTGTGATAGTCTCTAGCTGGACTTGAGTAACAGTGTTGTATTCTCCACGTATTTATTTTTACCATGACTGTCCATTTACAGAATATGATGCAGGCTTCCTGTTTATGAGAATGATCTTGTGTTCTCATTTCAAATATATGTATTAAAGATTAAAAAGTGCATGTGTTAACTTTTGTTCAGTATAAAACAAATAACAGTACTAGAGCCTGTATATATGGAAGTATTGACCAAGAGAAAAGACAGCAGAAGCACTACAAGGAGTCCCATGGCTCCAGAGCCGATGCTGGGCCCACAAACAAGACATCTCCACGCTCACCCACAGGCTTCAAGGCAAGCCTTGTCCTGGGGAGGGCAAGGAAGCCTCATCCTAAGAAGGAACCAGATTGCTGATGAGGGGGCCCTGAGCCTCCAGACTGAGCTGGGAGTTCAGGGACCAGGACAGGGGCCCAGCAGTAGTCAGTATGGTCTGGGCTGCCCCCAGAGGGTAGGTCTGGAAGACATCCCAGACCTCTGACTTCTGGCAAAGCTGGTCCTACAGAGGATGACCTAGTATCTCCATCAGAGGGGATGGAAGGACCTGAGGGCCCTTGCAAATGGCATTCAGGGGAATCTGGTGTGAATCCAAACAGTTCACGTCAGCCTTTGAGATGAGCTGTGTGTGAGTTAGGGGGGATAGGTACAAGCAACAGAAACCAAATCTGCCCCACTTGACGAAAAGCTGGGGTTATTGAAAACTTATCAGACGGTATCCAAGAGCAAAGGGAGGGCTGGCAGTTGGCTCAGGAAAGGACAGGAATCAGAGCAGCCCAGGGTCTGGGAGCAGGAACTGAGGTCAGTGTGTTGAGGACCCCAGAGGGATGCCCTGGCTATGACT
Organism: Phataginus tricuspis; assembly: GCA_029783875.1. Lineage (NCBI taxonomy): Eukaryota > Metazoa > Chordata > Mammalia > Pholidota > Manidae > Phataginus > Phataginus tricuspis. Next base: position 1,356,698 of record JAQQAC010011087.1, on the reverse strand, counting down.
CTTTTTTCCTCCTTGCATCCCTCTGCTGGTGATTCAGAGCCCCCGGAGGACACCAGCTGGCCTGGCCTTGGTCCCATCTCCTCCTCTTGGCCAGCAAAGACCGTGGAGGTTGGACTGAACTGCCGCCAAAACTGAACATTGAGGAAGGGATGGGTCCCAAAAAGAAAATTAATGGGTTGTTACTAAAAGGATGAGGAGTGGATTCTGGGCAGCCCAACCCAGCAAACCAACCAAAGGAGAACCAGGCAATGCAGCCCCCGGGGCCTGACTCTCTGGGGCCACCCCTGGGCTTCCTTTCTCCCACCCGGGCTAGACCAGGGTCGCTGTCCCAGTCCGAGACCAGTGGTCAGCTGCAGCTGAGGCAGGGGGCCCCTCAGGCCTCCAGTGAGGGGCTCCTAGATCCTTTGACAGGCTGGGGAAAGAAGATGTCTGGTCAGGCCTGATCCTCGGCCCCATGGCCAAAAAGGGTCTGCTGAGTTGAGGAAGTCTAGTGAGCATTCCTCACTCAGGGGCTGCAAACCCAACTGCCTGCAGGGCTGTCAGGGAGCAAACATGTGAAGGGAACCATAGTGAACTGGCTTTGCATGCCCATCTAAAGGCCAGCCACTGCCCGCTGCAGCCAGTTACTGCCGTACAGGCACATGGCCCCAGTGTTGATCGGTGTCCTGTTTTGTTTCGTTTTGTTTTTTTGAATGAAGCCCCAAATACAGATTCTTATGTGAGATGACACCTTCTTAAATATTATCAGATTACCAGAAAAAAAATTAAATATTATGCTGACCAAACAATACAAAACACCAGCTCGTAGCCACTGGACTAACTTCTATTCATCAATCCCAACCCAACTGAGAAGGCCCTTCCTCCAGGAAGCCTTCTATTATTTGCCCCTCCCTCTGCCTCTCTACCCTTTCTTTGGACTCCCAGACCCTGTATTTCCTCCTACCACAGCCATGACATCTGCCTTGTAAAAACTCATTTGTTTTCATCCACTGCTTTTTAACTGTGCTTCCTTGACGGTGAAGGCCCCCACCACGGCTTATGTCTGTGCTCAGCATAGAGCCTGACACATATAAGGCACTGTGGCATTGATGAAAGGGGAATGGTAGGGACTGTATTTGTCAAGGTTATAATGGTAACAAATTAATTCTGAGATTATCTGTGGCTTAATACAACAAAAGCTGGCTTCTTCCTCATACGAAGTCTACTGTGGGGCCAGCAGCTCTCCAGGTAGCTTTCTTCCAAACAGTGATTCAGGGATTCAAGCCCCACTGTTAGGTAGCAGAGAAAGAGAGTAAGTAAAAGAACTCACATCCACTTTTAAATACCTCAGCCTGTGAACATTCGTTGGCTCTCTTCACAGCATACTGGCCAGAACTAGTCCCATGACCTCCCCATAAGGGGCTGGAAGTATGGGCGGGACTCATGGAGAGTCACTGAGCCCATCATCCGGCAGCACAGACCCCGGACAGCAGCGGGCAGTGTTAGGGAGCCCCAGGGTCCGATGGATGGACCAGGGCTGCTGTTGGGACAGAGGTAGCCGGGGCCCATCGCTCATGGGAAGCAATGGGACTCCATGGTCAGTGCTCAGAAGCACCTCTTAATTTGTACATTTAACTCAAGACATCTGGAAAAATGGGACAGGAGTGGGGAGAGAATTTCACTACCTTGAGCTTTCCACTTCTCCTTATTTTTCCAATCAGTAAACTCTAGGAAATGAAAATCAAGTTGATGGAAAATAGAGGTCAAATGCCAATGAGCAAACCATTTAGAGTGAAATCGCCACCTGGCCCCTTGGCATCTCATTTGTGTTCCGTGGACCTTGGAGTGACTGCAGCTGCTCAGAGGACCTCTCTTCTGTGATCAGTGCCAACGCCCTCAGGCATCTTGACCCTTGCTGTCAGCTTCGCCCAGAACCTTGGCCAATGGCCACTCAATGGGCCCACCCCAGGGGGCTCTGAGGCATTCGCTGTGCCTTCATTAGGCTGGTGCAATGCCACACCGTGGAATGGAACCACAGGACCTTAGACATACTCTATAGAGAGAGCAAGCTTGGGAGCCAGAAAGACTGGGTTCAAATTCCAGCTCTTAATAATAAGTCAGATTCCTAGCAAGACCCTTCACTTCTCCAAGCCTCAGTTTCATCGTCTCTAAAACAGGGACAATTATAACACCTTCATCCCAGAACAATTGTGCTAAGTCTAGAGATTACACGCGTGAAGGGCCTGGTGCACAGAAGGACCTCAATTGATGTTATTTTTCTTCCTTTTCCCCACTGGTTTGGAGGAACTGAGTCTAACCGCCCACCAGTAGCAGCCCTGACTACAGTCAGCCAGTTCCCGTTTGCATGCCTCTGGTGACAAGGACCTCATTACTCCACCCCAAGTGTCCTGCTCTATTTTCAGATCACCCCATGGTGTGTGTGGTAAGAGGATCCGATGTCCCTGGGGACTGCGGTTTGAGGGAAAGATGCCCGCTCTGATGCTCTCTGCATGACCCATCACTGCCTTGGCCCCCAGGACCTGTCAGGGGAACGGAGTGTGGTGAGAATAAAGTAGATGCAGGGTTCAGGGTAGGGGAATGTGGGTCCATTTCTGGTTCACAGAAAGGAGACAGAGAAATCCATCACATGGGAGACAGGATCAGGACTGGAGACATTTCTCCCAAGTAAGAGAGATCTGAGAGAGACTACCACCAGACAGTGATGGAGGCCCAGCCTGGAACTAAATGAGGGGCACACAGGAGCCCAAAATAGGAACCAGCATTCCTTCATCCTTCTGTAAATATTCACTGTTTGTCCACTCTGCCAGGCTGAACACGGGACAGAGATGCATCAGCCACAGGCTCTGATCCTGCGGGGGTGTGGGGGGCAGGCACGTGATAATAATGTTAGAACCATATGATGGTTGCTAGATAAAGGGAAATGGGGGATGGGGATTGTGGGAGCTCAGAGGAAGGTACCAGACCCTCCTTGGGTGGGTGTTCAGGAAATGATGAGGAGGTGGACAAAAATGAGGAGAAAGAGATGCCAGGCCAAGGCAGCTGGGGCAAAGGCACAGAGGCAAGAAACAGCCTGGCACGTGGGACCTGCCCACTGTCCTCTGTTGCCTAAGGCAGGGAGTGCTGACCTGGGGGCCAGAGCAGCCAACAGAGGGCCTTGAATGACAGCCATGAGCGGGACTCTGTCCCAGGCTAGGAGGGAACAATTGAAGCGTGAGGGTTTTGCAGAAAAATTTTATTGAAACATAACCTACATTCTTAAAAGTGCTCATATCATACATTTACAGCTCAGTGAATGTTCACGAAGTGAACACACCTATGTAGCCAGCCCCAGACCAAGAAAAGATACCTACCAGCATCCCAGAAAGCCCCCCTTTCCTCCTCTTCCCAGTCACCACTATTCCGAAAGGAGCCACTCACCCGACTTCTAACCCCATCAATTAGTCGGCATGCTTTCCAACTTCACATGCATGAACTCATGCAGGAGCATGCTCTTTAGTGTTTGTTGTTGCGTCACATTGCTACATTCTCCCCTGTTATTCCTTCTCATCGCTGAATTATATTCCAGTGTGTGACCCTACTGACGTGCATTCACCCACTCTCGTGTCGGTGGACACTGAGTTGTGTTCCACCTGGGGCTCTGTTGGAAAGTGCTGCCATGAAGATTCTTGCACATGTCTTTGGATGAACATATATACACATTCCTATTGGGTTTCTGCCAAGGAATCGAATCAGTGCATCGTAGGGGATGCAAGTTCATCTTCAGCAGACACTGTGTTTTCCAAAATGGTAGTCCTGGTTTGCACCCCCTACTGTACTGCACAAGAGCTCCAGTAGCTCCACGCCCTCACCCACACTTGGCACTCTCTGTCTTTTCCATTTGAGCTGCTCTGGTGAGTGTATAGTGGTAACAGCTGTCATTTGCATCTCCCTGAAGGCTAGTGAGGGTGAGCACCTTTTCATATGCTTACTGACCATTTGGACAGTAGGTGCCTGTTGGTGTACATCTCATTTTAGAAAGCCACTGCAGGCAGCCAGGTGGCACGACCAGGATGGTAGAAGTGGAGTCTCTGGAACCTCTGGTTAATGCCAGTGGCATCTCACTTAGGCACTGGGTTCTCCTACTTCCACCGCCTCTTTAATCCTCACAGCCTCCATAAGAGGTTGAAATTGTAATCCGCATCTCACAGATGAGGTGACCAGGTTCAGAGAGGAGAATGCCTGGCCTGAGGTCTCACACTGGCTCTGGGAGTGGAGCCCTGGAATGGGGGCCTCAGGCCCTGGGCTCATTTCCGCATCGACCTCAGACCAGAGCTGAAAGCTGGGCAAGGAACAGGTCAGTAAGGAACAGAAAGAAAGGTAAAGAACCAGCTACAAGTACATCTATCTCCTTCTTTTACACAAGAGGAAATCCTTCCTCCCTGTCCTCACTTCCTCCCTCTTCCTTCTCCTCTCTCCGCACCTCCCAGAAGCCCCAGCAGAGGTGAGAGGCCGTCAGAAGCCTAGCCAGCCCCGATACTGTGTTGGGTGCCTAGTGATATGAAGGGCGGTGTTGGGCCAACCTGAGTCAGATCCTGGCTCGCCGCCACGCGCCCTGTGGCCCTGAACTAGCTACTTCACCTTCCTGGGCCTTAGGCTCTTCGTCTGTTTTAATAGTCCCTTCCTGGGGGCCTTGTGGAGAGGAGCCGGGGGGCCCAAAGCAGCCCCACTTCAGTCGGCACAGGCTCGTTTCCCTTCTGGACACTTCCAGGCCCTGCCCGCAGCCGGGGCAGCCCGGTCCAGGCAGCTCCTGCAGCAGGCCTCCCGGGGGTTTCCCCAGCCGGGGAGCAGGTGCTGCAGGGGGAGCGCAGGCAGGACGCTCCCCCCCCCCAGGACTGCCGGGCAGCCGCCCACGCTCAGGCTGGCAGCGGCACAATTAGCCCCAGAAGGGCCTTTCTCTTCTCAAGGGCTCTCATCTGAGAGCCCAGACGCTTTTATTTTGGAAGCCCTGCTTGGTAAAGTGCCCTGCCGACAGCACTCGGAAGCCGCCCCGCCCCCACCACACACGGCCTGGCCTTCCATCCGCGAACCCACTGGGCATTTGGTAAGCACTCCTGGCACCGGGCTAGGCCCCGGAAGCCGCAGGGGCCCTGGCCTCGTGGTGCTTCCCTTCAGGGCAGAGCTGGATAGGAGACACACAGAGACGCAATAAACAGATGGCTTGGGATGGGGTTCAGGGCCAAGTGTGGGGGAGAAGCACGGCTGGCTGGCCAGCCGGTCCGAGCAGAGTGGAGAGACTCCCGGGCCCCTGCCTGCAGGGCGTGTCCTTCTCCGGTCTGGGCTCCAGAGTGGGCTCCTGGAGGAAAGGGTCACGTCACAGCCAGCACTGGGGGAGGCCCCGGGATGTGGCCCCTGGCGGTCCTGGCCGCAGCTGAGCCCAGTTACTGTGTCCCCTCCCTTCCCTCCTTGCTGTCCTACCAGCTCCTCCAGATCCACTCATCTTTGACTGAACCCAAGGTCTGTGCCCCATGCCTGGCACCCAGTAGGGGCTGAGTGAATTTTTTTTTAAGTATTTGAAGTAAATTAATGTCCAGATAAGTACATTTAGGATGTGAAAAGGAGTGACAGGGAGACAGAGGAAAATTGGGATGAGACCCAGAGACAGAGGCAGGCCACAGGGCTCTCACTGCCATCCGGCCACACCTGCCCCCGTGGCACAGGCAGTGGTCACAGGACCCTTCCTCGACCCGCCAGTTTCTCCCCACCCGTCCCATAGGACTCCACTGGATTCTGAGAAAACTGAGTGCTTTCCAGATGGTCCCCCACGAAACACTAGGGGCAAGGTCAGCTCAACGCCAGGCAAGGCCAGCACATGCCCCAATCCCCACACCCAGGACTCCCTCTGGGTCCCCATTTCCCTCTGCCTTTCAGCCCCTCACTGACTCATTCTCTCTTTCTCTGTGTGTGTCTCTGTGTCTTATCTCAATTTTCCTCTATATCCTTGTAACTATGGTTCAGATCCTAAATGTACTTATCCGGACATTAATTCACTTCAAATTCTTTTTTTTTTTTAGTGCACTGAGCCCCTACTGGGTGCCAGGCATGGGGCACAGAGGTTGGGTCTATTCAAAGATAAGTAAAGCATGGACTTCCCTAGAAAAGAGATGACTCATGCACTCAAATAAGTGATATGAGGAGGCTGAAAATGACCCATGTTATAAAAGAGACGCTGATGGGGGCTCCTGGGGGCATCGTGGAGGCGGTGACTTTCAGTCAGGCCTTGAAACATGGCCATGCACTGGAGTGTGGGCCGACCGTGGGCAGGAAGGTCCCCTGCCGTAGGCCAGCTGTTCAGTGCCCTCTCCACTCAAATTCAAATCCAACTCTTCAGCATCCTTCTTATTTAATCTCCAAGGTCTCCTGAGTGAAGTATGGGCTTTGGTGCCTGACAAGACCTGGGGCTGAGTCCCACTGACTCAACTCTCTGAGTTTCATTTCATCATCAGTAAACAGCCTCCTAGGGCTGTTTTGAAAATCAAATAAGACAAAGGATGTGAAAATGCTCTCCTACTGTTAATGAGACTCTTTACTGTTAATGAGGGCTCTTTCAACTGAAAGTGACAGAAATCCAATTCAAAATGATTTAAAGTAAAAAAGAAAAGTCTGATATTGCTGGCGCCAGGCACAGGTGGACCCAGGGGCTCGAGGAGGACCTCAGGACTCTCTTTGAGCATCTCCTCCTTCTGCTATCCTGTACATTGGCATCATGCTCAGGCAGGATCTCCCCCCAGAGGGGCAACACAGCAACCACCTTTCCACCAGCTAAAAGACTCCCCTGGAAGTAGGACACCCCATTCCCAGTGGTTCCAGCAAAGTTCTGGGGTTGAATCTCAGGGGACTGATCCCCACCCAGATCCCCTGGGGACATGGAGACAAGGACCACAGAGGAAAGGAAAGTTCATTCTTTCTCTCTCAGGTCTCAGCTTAGCTATTAACTCCTCCAAAAAAGTGTGGATACCCTAAGACTGTGTGGGGTAACCCACTCTGTGCTCCTGCAGCACCTAATGCTTCCTTTATGATCATACTCTTCACACTGACTATCGTTTTCTGTTTACTGGTCTGTCTCCTTTACAGCACTCTAGATATTGGGAGGGCAGACACAGTGCCTGGCTTGGGGGTCCCTCTCCCCCAATGCTGACAAACGGTGGACACTCAGTAAGTGGTAGATAGATGGATGGATGATGGATGAATAAATGAGGGACTGATTGATTGGATAATGGACAGATGGCTTGGGAGAAAACTGGTGAGATCAGTTTGGGACGTACTAAGCCTAGCGTACCTGGGAACACACAAACAGAGCTGTGCCTCCAGCTGTTGACATACGGACCTGCAGCTCAGGAGAGAGGTCCAGGCTGGAAACAGAAGTCTGGGGGGCTATTTAGATGGAGACTTTAATAGAGGCCATGGGACTGCATTCAAATCTCCAGGGAGGGGACAAAGTGGCACACCCAAGGTCGCACATCATGTAAGTGACACTTGAGCCCGGGCTGGGCAATGTCAAGGTCTCCCATTCCTTCATTCCCAGGCAACCTGGCCACTACTTGAGGTGGCAGCACAGAGCCAGCGGCTCGCCCTCCTCCCCACCCACCCCTCCTCAAACCGCTCAGCCACAAGGGAGCAGCTGCTGGGGAGGACAGAGAGACAGATTCTGTAAACTGTGATTGCCACGCACAGGAGGAGGCGGAGAGTGAATAGGGATTGAAATGCGCTTTCAATAATGCGCGTCCTCCTCCGCAGAGGCCTGGGGCTTACTTGCTGGGAGAGGAGCCTTAAAGGGACAGAGCCTCCCCAGCCCCGGCTGCAGGCCTGCAGGCCCCCGGCCACAAAGGTCCTCTGCCCACAGCTGGAGAGCTCCATGGACATCTACTACAGGGGTCCCCAACTATTCACCATCAAGGATCCCTTTTTTCCTTCCTGGCCCCCGTGGTTTCAGTTTTTAAAGATTCTGTTTCCCAAACACACTGCATTTAAGTCATGATTAATTCATTTCCCCCATTTTTTATTAATCAAAGACACTTAACTGCCAGTCAGAGCTTCGATCAGCAGGAGGTAAGCCTCTTGCTCTGATGTCACTCTGACCCAAAGCTCAGAAATATGACAAGACTGTTGGCCAGACCCGCCCTGCTGCTGGAAAAGGCTCTCTCTCCCTACGCCTCCACCCATTACTCTCTTTGGAAAACCCCACCCTGGGGAACGGTGATTTTGCCCCAAACCCTCATTTCACAGAAGAGAAAACAGCGACCCAGGAAGGTGCAGGTACTTGCCTCAGGCCAGAGGATCCGTGGGACCTCAGACTCTCCAGTTTCTACTGACTTAGAACTTGGCAATGAGATAGGCCACTAAGGGAAATGAAAGTCCAGAGCAGGGCAGGAAGAGAAGTCATCATAGGCAGGGCCGTCACTGCGCCCTTACTATGCTATGCGCCAGACCCAGCAGACATATCCTCCCACTTTATTCTCACTCAAGCGTCCTGAAAGGTGGGACTATCATTTCCACTGTGCCCGTGAGGAAACCGGGCATCAAAGAGGTGCCACGGATTATGTAATCCACTCGCTGGAAAGTGAAGGATTGGGATTCCAGCAGATTCACCAACTGACTGTGAAACTCCAGTCCTTTCCACCTCCCCAGGCTGGCTGGGCTGCAGGTGAGACAGTCATTCAGACCAGATTTGAAGTTCTGCTCACCACTTGGCAGCTGTGTGAATATGGCTAATACCTCACCCCTCTGAGACCTGGGGAGCTGGAACGGCACCTTGCTCCCTGAGTGATCGCAGAGAATAAGGAGAGATGAGGGAGTTCAGGCCACTAGCACAGAGCTGGGTGACAGCTTTTGGAGATGGTGTCCTCTCCTTCCCTTCTCCCCTGTCTTTGCCAAGACTCCTCCAAGCTGACAGAAGCCAGGGAAGGAGATCTGACGGCTTATATCTTTGGGATCTCCTGGGCTGGGGATTAGGAAAGCACCGCCCTGCTCTTGCTCTGTTGTCTATGAAATGGACTGTCCACCTCTGGTCAAGGAGTTCTAAGAGCCACGGGTACAGTGAGCTCTCTTCCTCCTGCTCATTGCCATCGGCGTCCATGTCTGGTTTTCTTGGCATTGGGTCAGAGACGGCTTGAAAATTCCCAGCACCCTCCTGGAAAACCCAGTTATTTTCCCAAGACAGCCGAATGAGTGTAGAGTAGAAATCTCAGCTCCAAGAGGCTAGAGATGGTGATTTCCTGGACTTGCCACAGTTGCGCACTTAGACAAGGTGGAAGTTGAGTCATTGACTCTCTGATCCCTCTGTCTCCCAGGTGTGGTTTTAAAAGAATAAGGCAAAGAAACATGGTAGGTGGGATGGAACACTAAGCAATTCCTTGGGCATGACGTGCATATCAGTTTTGTGAGACACCCCCCCCCCGGGTCGGGCATGGACTGGGTGGAGGGAGACTGGGGGAGCCGTTCCGCCAAAGGAACTTGGGCTGCCATGATTAAAAGAAAGGGAAATGGATGCTTGGAATGCAAAACCAGCAGCGACGCCCTTCATCGCCTTTCCTCAGCGACCTGAGGCTCTCCAGAGTGGCCGCCATTCCTTCCAGCATTGGGCCACCACATCGTGGTCTTATACTCAACACTCAAAGGTCCAAGACATGAGTGAGCAGGAGAAGCACTTGGCCCTTTGCACATTCAAAATAACAACCAACTGAAACGATTCGTTGGTGTGCTTCCTGCGTGCCCTGGCCAGCTCTGGCTGCTGTGGGCGAGAGAAAGACCCAGACTCTGCCCCAAGGGGTTCAGTCTATTTTAGGTATAATTCTGATTATTTAGTAAAGTCAGGCATTCCCTCCAAAAAATCCATCTCACTGCCTATTTTTTTCCGGCACTTGGATGCTTTGATTTGCTTTTAGATTAACTGCCTCGTATGAAAATCACAAACTGAAAGGCCTTGAAAATTCCCTTTTACTTCTGAGTCAATTTGCCTTCACTAATAAAAACACCTAATTGTGATTTCAGTTATTGAATGTCCCCATTGAGGCTTTCATGATTTATTCTTTAGAAATCTGGATCTGAGTCCTGAGAAAGTATGGTGGTCCCTTCACTGACTAAGAGGGTGAAGGTCTGAGATCTGTCCTGTTAGAACAGGGAACTGCAAAATCGGAGTCCAGACAACAGACGACTTGGGATATGTGATCTCTGTTGACCTGTAGAAATGAGGGTTGATCCTAATGGCTAAGGCTGGAGTGAGCAGGAATAGATTTTTAGCTCAATGTGAAAGAGAAATATTCAAGGACCAGAGCTATCACAATGAATACCATGTACGGTGGTGATCTCCTTGTCCCCAGAGGTGTGTGAGCAGGGACTATTCAATGGGAAGTTGGACAAAATGATCTCAGCCCCTTCCAACCAGGAGATTCCTGAACTGTACGTTGTGGTTCTAGCTCGGTGTCTTGCTCTGTGTCCTTGGGTGAGACTCCGCCCCTCTCTGAGCCTCTGTGACCTGGATAATCCCATAGCTTCTTCCTTTTCTAAATGCCTTGCTTCAGACATTCACACTTGCCTCTGCACACTCCGCTGGTGTCTGTCCGTGCACATTCTCAGGCTCCCAGGGCCTGAGCAAAGCAGCCCAGCGCACCCACAGGTGTGAGGCGCTTCTGCCCATACAGACCCCGTGGTTCACTGCCATGGCGGTGCCACCCCCATCTGACGGGTGGGGGCAGTGAGGTCTCATCTGGGGGAGGAAACCAGCCCCTGGGACAGGGGCACCCCCGACACCTGACTGGGCCTGTTGTACCGCATCCTCTCCCTGCCCCATGATTGGCCCACAATCCACAGACCATCTCGGGAACTGGCCTCACCTCAGCAGGTCAGGCAAAGGGCAGCAGAAGTCAATGCAGGTGCCAGCATCCTGGAGGCGGGAAGTTCATTTCCCACAGGTCTCTTCATGAGTGGCCCTAAGGCTGGTCTCATTTGATTTTTACGAGGGAGGCCTTACCACCCCCAGCTTCTCAGGGCTCTGAAGCTCAGAGGCTGATGATTGCATTTGCCAGCCAGCAACAAGCAGTGGAGAGGGCACTGGACCAAGCCAAGGTCCCTCCCCAAGGATGCCCAGAGGCTCACCTCTTCCTAGGAAGGATGCCTCTCTGCCAGGACAGCGGGCCAGAGCCAGACCAGACCCTCAAGCTCCTCAGTCAGTGTTTGTGAAAGGATGGAGAGGATTAGGTGGGCCTAGAGCTCCGCCTGCCCTCTGAACTCTGCTGGGCCTTTGGGAGAAGCAACTTACCCTCTCTGGGCCTCCATCGCCCTATCTGTACAGGGAGGAACTTAGTCCCTGCAACGCTAGCTTTCTAGGATTCCATCGTCCTAAATCTCTTCAGTCCCAGGTCTCCGCTGGGCAGGGGTCGTACCTTCGGTTCATATGCAAGTTGACAAAGCATCTCCCACTGCCTGTCCACAGGGACGGTAGGTCCCGCTGCCCAGATAGAGAACTCCCGGGCTGCATCCTGTGTGCAGGGGCCCCAGGAGGGCACAGAGCCAGGGCTGAGCTCATGGAGAGCCGCCCAGAGCTCATGGAGGCTCAGCCCAGGGCCTGCGGCCACAAGCTCCAAAGAGGCGAGGCACAGCCCAGGAGGTGCTTCTCAGTGCGGCCCCGCCAGCTGCCCGCTGCCCGCTGCCCCTTCCCAGGGCTGCCCTGAAGCCTGATTGCCGCCTGGGGAGAGGAGGAGCGAGGCGCACCGCCAAGCAGGAGAGGGTGACTGCACCTGCCTCCTGTGGCCTCATTTCCACAACAGGGCAGGTGGTTAGTCCCATTTTTCAGTTGAAAACACTGATGCTCAGAGACATTAAGCAACTTGCCGGGTCACCAAGCCAGGGAGTGGCAGAGCCCAGGCATAAGCCACCGTGTCATGCTGCCTCCAGGAGGGCTGTGATGCCCCCAGCCAGGACAGCCGAGCCAGCAGCCTTCCTCTGGAGAGGACTTGAGTGGTGAAACACTCACCCCAAGCCACCCTCAGCCTCTTCCTCTTGGCCACACGCCACAGGGCACAATGATGGACTCGGGGCAGCCCTGGTGGTCTCTTGGGGGTCCCTTGCCCATAGCTCCACATTGGAGGGGAACAGGTGAAATCCAGTCTCTGGAGTCCTCATTCCCCAGAGCATTCCTGGAAACAGCAGGAAGCTATTTTTAAAAGCGTGCACAGGCAGTAACCTGGGAGACGACCCCTGAGGGCCCAGGGCCAAGGGCCCAGCAGCATCTCTGCCTGGCCCAGGTCTGGGAGAGAGAGCAGAGGACATGTCACCTGCCAAGGAAGAGACATATGTCTGCTTCAGATCAGCCCCACTCTAGCGCTGAGTGAGGCCTTAGAGCCCCAGAGGGAATGTGTTCTTGTGCTCACACACTTTGGGTACCAGTGAGACTGTGTGGCTGTATGAGTGAAGTCGAGTCTTGTGAATCTGGGGTGTGTGTGCGTCCACAGCAGCCAGAGTGTCTGTATATCCTGTGCAAGTGTCACATTATGAGTGTCTCTGTATCTCTCAGTCCGGATGCTGATGCGAATCTCTGTGTGGGGCGTGCATGCGTGTGTGTGTGTGTGTGTGTGTGTGTGTGTGTCTGGGTAGGCTGCATCTGTTTGTTCCTGTGTGTGGGTGTGTGTACACATGAGTGTTTATGTGCATCTGTCAGTCTCCAAGACGCCCAGGAAATAAATGTATGGAACTGTAGACATACAAGGAGCATCAGCTATTTCTAGAGCTCAGTCCCTGATTTCCCCACTCCTCAAGTCACAGAAGGGGAACTGAGGCCCAGAGGGCAGAAGGGACTTGCCCAAGGTCAGCCCGCGAGCACTGGAGCCAGTCTGCCTCTTGACTGTGAGAGCCCACCCCAGGCACCCCACACTGCTGCATCCCCAGGGTCAGCAGCTGCGGCCTCCTGCCTCCATGCAAGAAAGGGCCAACTGGGCCCATCATCCCGCTGGGCTTCCAACTGGCTACTGAGAAGGAGGAAGTGTCCAGACACAAGTGCATGTGTTCCAGGCTCTGAGTAGAACATTCACTGTTTCAACAAGCCTTTTCTATGTGGGAAGGGCATGAGCTGATCGTACTGGCTGCCAAGCCCCAGGTCCACAGAGATCCTGAAAGAGGCCAGATGTGGTCCCTGTCATCTAGCAAAGCCCACAGTCTGGTGGGAGGTCAGGAAGATAAGCCAAAAACTATGACATGGGGTTGAAAGTGCCCAATGGAGGCATGAACAGAATCCTGAAGGACTGTGTGTGGAGGCAGGGCCACTGATTCTGCCCAGAGGGCCAAACAAAGCTAGTGAAGAGGTGATGTTCGAGTTGGGATTCAAGAGACAAGAATATCAGACATTGAAGAGAAACGGCATCCCAAGCCGGGGCACAGCCGACGCAAAGGCATCTCACACACTTCTAGAGACCAGCCGCCCCGGCCCGCCCGTGCTCTGCTCAGGCTGCCCTCCGCACCTCGCTCTGCGCCCCTCTTATTCCCACCATCATCTCATTCCCCATTTACTCATTCCTTCCACAAGTGTCTGGGGCACCAAAATGGGACCCAGCCCTGAAACTGGTACAGGAGAAACGGACGAGAATTAAGCCCAGTGTCCGACTCTCAGGGCAGAGACGGTAGTAGTTAACAGTCAGCCACCCTCCGCTCCTGATTTTCTATGTGCCTGGCCCTGTGCTCGGCGTGGTGGCAGACGAGCAGACCGTGGGGAGGAGGAGGAGGGGCGCTCTGCCAGGCACAGGTCCTCGCGACAACACAGAAAATTAGGTCCGAATGGCCCCACTTCCAGAAAAGAAAGTTGAGACTCAGGGAGATGAACGCACCTGAGGTGCTACACAGTGCTAAGTCAGCCAGGTGTGCGGGACTCCAGTGTCTGGGTTCTTTCTGCCGGGCCTGGATAGCTACCTGCACAACCGGCAACGTGGCCATGGGAACCGCCACCTCTGTCGTTCTTCTGCTGTCTCCTTATGGGCCTCCTACCCTTTTCAGTTATATTCCTTCTGGGAATTCCAGCTAAAGCTGGGGGCAGGGGGCGTGCCCTAGGCAATAGGGGGCTTGTTTGCCTTGGGCTCAAAGGAAGTAGGGTCAGCTTCCCCCACCCAAGGTGCTAGTATGGGTCCAGCAGGCTTGGGGCCAGAGGGAGTGGGGACGGGTGCTGGGGGAACATGGCGGGACCCCTCAGCCTTCCACACCTTCCAGGAAAGCATCTCTGCCGAGAGTTCTTTACTGCTCAGACCAACAGAAGGAAGCGCGCACGGAGAGCTCCAGAGAGGCCACACATGTGGAGCCTTTAGCCGCCCACTGGCCCCAGAGCCTTGACACTAGCTAAGGAAGGCAATGGGTGGTCTCTGTCCCATGTCAGCTGTAACATTCTGGAGGTTTCTGCAATGTCAGTTATGACCAAGTGTTCATAGTCCGCCCGGGATGAAGAATTTCCACCTGCATTTTACAGAGGAGAGTCACTGCCTACCACGGGTGTGGAGATAAAAAAAAAATAGTCCTTGCCTTCAAAAAATCCTAGTTAAGAAACATGAGCATACAGTAAACCTCTAGGGTGCTTAAGTCTGTCATAAAAAGGAGCATGGATGAAGGGGGTAGTTTAATCATCACAATATTGCTCATGTAATTGTGGGTTAATGATACTAAAATAAAATAAATTGTAAAAAAAAAAGGAGCATGGAGGGGAAAATGTTGTATGGACACTTGAGGGACCCCTTTTCCAACATGGAGAATCAGGGAAGGCTTCCTGGAGGAGGGAACGTTTAAGCTGAGGCTCGAGGACTTGAGGATGAGTCACAGTTAGGCAGGCAAATGTAAACAGGAAGGAATGGTAAGCAACAGAGCAAAACTTTGAGCCCCAAACCCAAGTTCCAGCCTGTGGGCCCTCAGAAGTCTAACTTCACCGTATCCATTAGCTCAGTGTGGTCAGGAAAGGTTTGATGACAAGCCTCTGGGGTAGGGATGGGAAGCGGGAGAGGAGATGGCTGATCCCGCATCCGCAGTCCCCGCACTGGGGGGACTCCTTCCACCCTTCGCTGTAGCGAAGCCCTTCTTTGGAAACCTCGCCCAGACGCCGGGCTGGATCACTGCCCACCTTCTGCTTCCGGCTCCAGTTCCCTGCCTCGGGTCCCCGTTCCTGGTGCTGTGAACCCGTCTAACCTGGAAGCCCAGGATTCTAAGGGCACTTGGCCCCGGCCCCCATCACACCCCAACACTCACCCTTGGAGCACCCTCCCTGGCTAAATCCAAAAACATGTTCCCAGTCAACAGCATCTTGGCATGGAACTGAGATGGAAGGAAAATTGCAGAATCTGGAGTCAGGAAAACCCGCTTCTGAATGGCAGCTCTGCCGCTCATGTGGCAAGTCACCACGTCTCTATGGGCCCAGTGTCCACAGGAATATAGAATTGGCTGATGACACCAACTACATAGAATCACTGTGAAGGTTCAAGTAGGTGCATATGGAAACTGCTTGTGAAGCATTCAGAGATGTACACATAGAGGTGGTTATCACTGCTGTGACTATGGTCATGAATAGCAATAAATGTTCATTCACTCAGTAAGTATTATCAAGGGCCCGTATGCCAGGCTGTGCTCAGAGCTGGAATCTCACAATGAATGGATTAGACGTGGGGTCTTCCCTCAAGGACTTTTCGATCTGAGATAGAAACAAACATAGACAGGTTCAGTATGATTCCTGCGTGGGTAGGGGGCGCACAGGGAGGGCAGGGAGCCGGGGAAACCTCCCAGCCTGGGAAGCTCTAAAGTTTTGCAGAAGCAACACCCCAAAGGAATGCGCCAAGGCAGGATCAGGGGAGGGAGCTAGGCAACGCCGGAGAAAGGCTGGGGGCGGAGTCAAGGGGCCGATCTGGAAGACCACCGAGGGAAAGACGGAGCGGGAAGTCAGGCAGGCCACTTCAACTTTAAGAGAAAAGTTAACTGTGTTATGTCAATTTCTTTTAAATAGATTGCAAACAATTTGATTTTTTTTTTAAGTAAAAAAACCACATGACCATATGACACAAAAATTTACATCATATTACAGTTACTGGAGCCTAGAGCCACTCAAAACAAGAATTCAGGTCACAGAACGTTGGGAAATAGTTCAATCTACGCGTAAGACAGGAACAGTGAGCAAAACAGCTCCTTATGCTTTTTAAAGCAATTTATAGCATCAAAAATCTGCATCATGCTTCACTGGTAAATTCCACCAAACATTTCAGGAAGAAATACCAATTTTACACAAAATTTTCAGAAAACAAGAAGGAACCTTCTCATTTTAAGATGGCAGCTTGATACTAAACCAGACAAGGCATTACAAGAAAACCACTGATCAATATCCCTCATGAACATAAATACAGAAATGTTCACAAAATATTAGCAAATGAAATGTAAACACATTCACCTTATTAGATGCTCAATTCTGAGCTATCCTCATTATTGAAATACAAGGTTTTTTTAGAATCAAATTATTGTAGGTGAGTCTGTAAAAAAAAAGTCTCAGTTGCAGGTGGTTTTTAAAAGCTGTGAGTCACTTAGGTAAAAAGAAAAAGATAATGTTTCATGTCACTGAAACACATGCCTAGCTGGATCCAGCCTCTTAATAACATCACCAAAATGCTCTCTCCACCTCTCAGCTCTGCTCTCCCCAGGGTGTCCCATTCCCAGGCAGGCTCTCCCCATGGGGTGGGCACCGGGTGTTTGCCCAACAGTTCCCAGTCAACTGGAAAGGAAGCACCTCTCTCCTGGTAAGCCCACAGAACTCCTAAGTTTCTTTCTGAATGGAGGTCACATTTCTCCAAACTAGAGATGGGATAGACTTGTGTGGACATCAGGGGTATGGTAGTTCCCCATACAATATAACAAGGGATGAATACCAGAAGAGGAATAGAAAACAGGAAGGTAAAGACAGTACACCAAACTGATAGTTATTTCTCCTTCTGTTCTCCTTTGAGAAAGCTAAGAATCATCCCAGAGGAGTTATGGCTTTGGGTTCAATATTTTCTCTCATTTAATTTGATCTCTGCTGAGACCCTTCTAGAAGGGAATTAGCATTCCCACTTTACAGATCAGGAAACTGAGGCTCAGAAACTGTGTTTTGAGTTCTGGTCCCCTAACTGAATGGGGGCAGGAGAAGAGACGAGCGTGGAGCCCAGAATTGGGGTTCAGCCAGTGTGGGTGACACTTAGATTTTGTCAAGATGATGCTGGGGTTCTTGTTTGTGGAGTCGAAGAATGAACTTAGCAAACAGTCAAGGTAGGAGAGCCAGGGGGGAGGATTTTATTTAGAAATAAAGTGAGAGGAAGAGCCCCTGGCTCACGCCAGGAGGGGACAAGAGAGCCCGGGGTGGTGCGTTGTCTAGGGGGTTTATAGGCAGTTGAGGATTTTCGGAAATTGAGGGCTTAGGGTGTGGACTTGTACCACTTGCCCTGCCTCAAGGTGGGCCGGGTTATTGTCTGCTTGCTGGGGCTGTTTACAGTGACGTCACCAGTTATGCTGAGATGCCCTGTGGTCACTCAAGTTGCTCCTGAGTTGCTCCAACAAGGAAGTTGCTCCTGGCCTTTTGACCTTTAACTGATGTCACTGAAGATGTCTATATTCCTAGTCTGGTGTCTCTACCCTAGAGAGTTAGTGTGACCTTGACTTTGCATAATGCTGAACACAGCGTTTCGATAGGGACTTTACATTGTTACATTGCTTTGACTGTAAATATCCTGCCTTGCTTTTTTCTAGAGGCCCTCACCCTGCTCTGACTACACCCAGGGTCCCTGTCTCTCACAAACATCCTACCACCCCCTCCCACAG
>JAQQAC010011087.1:1252435-1338856 GCA_029783875.1 Phataginus tricuspis | reverse complement strand
GACCCTGGGGCCAATAGCAATCATTCTCATCTGTATGACCGTTTGGTTTACAAAGCCATGGTCTCAGCTGATCGCCACCCTGCAAGGCGGGCACAGCAGGTGCCAATGTCACGCCTGTTTTGCAGATGAGAAACATGAGGTCCAGAGTGAAGGGGAATCACACAAGTGGTGGAGCCATAGCTTGGGTGCAGATCTGCAAGATTCCACATCCCAGGTATCTTCAACTCTTAAGAGAACCTCTGCAGAGAAAACCAGACCCAAGCTTGACTGTCCTAAAGAGGGGAGGGAGAAGGAAGCCATGTTCACTGAGCACCTGCCAGGGCCCGGGCACCAGGCAGTTCCTTCCCACAATGGGTCTCATTCACTCCCCACGGCAACCCTGCCAGGCAGGTAACTTTGATCTTAGGCTTTGGAAGAAGCTGTGACCTAGTCAAGGAAGGGGAATTCAGCCCCCAAGTTGTGCTTTCCCACGACCTACACTTGGCTTCTGCAAGGAAGACCTCCCCCGACCCCACAGCCCATGGCCCTGGGCCACCCCACCAGACGAGGGCAAATTGGAAGCCAAGCGCGAAAACTTGCCGCTGAGCAGCCCCTCCCTCCCCCTCTGCACCTGGACCATCTGCTCCTTTTTGTTGGGATGCTGGGGAAAATGAAACTAAATTTAAATACTAATAACATTCAACATTTGTCTGGAAAGTGTTTTGCACACTAATCGCTGATCAATCCTCCCCACGCCCCAGAGAGATCCTATCTTTGTGTCCCCATTCTGCAGACAGACCGACAGGACCAAACCTGGAGGCTGGAATATGAATTCAGGGCTTACCCGACAGAAGTCTAGGCAGTTTCCATCTCTGCTCAGCAGGGTGGGGGTGGGTGAATAAATTCATCCAATTCATTTTTCCTCCACAGGAACAAGAAAGCCAGAAGCTGGGTCCAAATCGTGACTTGGCCTACCGGCTGCTTGATCATGGACAGGCTCTTAACTGTCTCTGAGCCGCTAAGCCTTGGGTTCCTTATCTGTAAAATGGAAATAAGGTTCTCTCTTGTTTTGGTCCTTCATCAGTGTTTACTGAGCACCCCCCATGTGCCAGCCCTGGGCCAGGCCCCAGGGGTCCACACAAGGGTCCTGCTCCCCCCTCACAGTCTAGCAGTCTAGTTGGGGAAATAATCAAGCAAGATAATTACAGTTGGTAATCATGAGGTTGTTGGAAAACAATTTGTAAGCATATTTTTAAGCCATGATACACCTCAAAAGTGCTTCTGGGTGGCAAAGTGTCTCGCCTGAGGGTTTCAGTCCCAGGCAAGTTCACTATGGATTTGGTGAGACCGAGAAATGACAACGGAACATTCTTGGGGTTAAAGGGTTTATACCTGGCTTTGCTCTCCCAGCCGTAGGTCACGCACTAGGACCACGTCTGCGTCCAGCAGCCTGCAGGTCCATAACCCACCTCCTCTTCTACCTCCACCCAGAGCACTGGGCGGAGCTCTTTATACAGTGACTCAGTCGATAATAGCTCATTGCCAGCTGGTGGGGAAGCAGTAACCTACCAGTAGACCAATTACACCATTAAGTAGTTTAGGGTCAGGTGAGGATCCTGGCCACAGGAGATCCCATTTTCCCCACACAACGTGACTCCTATTTTTCTTGCAATGTCCACATAGAAATAAGAGATATGCTTCCCAAGTGGAGGGAATGGCCACGGTAGACAGAATCACAGGCTCAGGAATTTTGTTGGGGGAGGCACCCTAATGTTATCTTGGCAAATAGAGGGCACCTGCAGCTCCCCACCCTTACCTGCTCAGGAGTCAGCTGTTTCTAGCACTTCTCACATGTCCTCTCATTGTCAGTCACCTTTACAACTCCCCAGGGCTTCTGGAGTTACCCATCCACCCACCCAGGCCACAGAGTGGGCCTTTCTTGAGTTGGAGGCTGGGGCCATGTGGCTTTCCAGCAGTGTTCTTTGAAGCCCCGAGATTCCACAGCAGGCCTTGGAGGCCATCTTGGAGATGAGATGGGACCACGCAGGGGTCCCCAGACCCACCATCAAGGTCAGCCAGGCCAGCTTCATTCCAACCTTCTTATCCATTTGGCTTCCACATCAAATTCTGAAAACAGTGTAAGTCCAGGGAAAGGAAATCCCAGAGCAAAATACCTCTAAAAACCAAAATCAGTCAAAGGGAGAAATAAAGTTTAAAATCCATTTATTGCTTACAAACTGCAGTCCGGGACCTTCTCTCTTTCCTGCTCCAGCAGAAGCAAAATCGGCCCTCCCCTCACCTCTCGGGTACAGATAAGCCCTCCCTGCCCAGGTAATTACCCACTGATACGGAGATGAGCTTCTCTCCACCCCTGAGGAAGGATGCAAATGTCCTAAAGCCATACTTCTTAACACCTGTGAACGCCTATTGATATGTAAATATACTAAAACCAGGCGAGATATTCTAGAAATACTACAGTTTTACCCACAGCAGGATTTCATTTCTTTAAAAGAAATTGAAAAATAGCATCTCTGTGGAGATGACTTGGAATTAGGAGACAAGACTTAAACCCAGACTCTACTGCTTAATAGCAAGTGACCTTGAGCAGGTTGGACACCTTGCCTGTACAATGGAATTGCCATGTGACCAGAGGAAATGAGACCACGCAGCAACAAACAAATGCAGGACAAAGCTTGACTCTGTGGAGGTGCTTGATAAGCATTTTTTAATCTGAGCCTTTTTTCTTGAGTATTTAACGACATAGAGCTGGGCTGCAATGCCCAACTTCCCCACCAGGTGACCCTTGCCTGCGAAGGCCGTAGGATCTGCAAAACAAGCTACACCCTAGTTTATCAAGCCTGCAGCCTCAAACGTCTGTGCATTCCACTCATTTTAAAAGAGGAGATGCTTTTGTCTTTAGTTTAAGAGCTTAGTGTCTAGACTTCCATGGAGGATGAAAAATCAGCACAATTCATTGCAGGGCAAACTCTAGAAAGCCCACACAAGCCATGTTGTCCCAAAGCCAAGGTATGCAGCTATTCTGAGTCATGCCGCAGGTCTGAGAGGATCTCCCCTCTTCTGCATTAGTTGGTGCCAGAGAAAAGGATGAGCGTAGCCAGGAGGCAAGGAGATCATCTTGCGATGATGTCATGGAAATATCCCCTGCATACATATGGGGAAACGAGAGGGATCACACATGGTTTGACAAGACTTCTTTCTATAGCACATTCAGCCCGAAGAACCTCCTCCATGCCAGGCACACGGGAGTCATCTCCGGTCATCGCAATAGTCTGACAGAGGGTCCCAGGGCCTGGGAAAGTGGGTGACTTGCCAGCCTCCTGCACAGCAGATGGTGGAGCTGGGGTTCGAACTGAGAACTTTCTAACCATAAAGGCTGTGCCAGAAGTGTTTTAAGGAAGAGACAAGGAAAGCACTGAATTTCATTAAACGAATGATTCAAGAATCAGAGCTCTTGAGGGGGAAGGTGAGGCTCGGAGCGACTGCTGTAGGCTCCTGTCCCCCTTTGTACCCTCTAGCAGCTTCTCACCCTACCACCCAGCCCCGGACACAGCCATACACATCCCCCCAAAACTGCAGACTTTCACGCGGATACAAACACTCCGATGCACAGTCAGAACTCATGGCTGCACAGGTATGTGCTTGTGCAAACTACCAGCAGGTGCAGCCATGGTCCTATACATGTGCTTGCATGGGTACCAGCAGGGATGCAGATGCCCACCAAGGGAGCAGTCACACGTATGGAGATGGCACACACACACAAGACACATGCACCAGGAACACACAACCTGAGCCTACTAGTGGAGACAGCCTGAACATGGAACCTCTGTGTGCCTGCTCCACACAGCAGGCACCCAGGCCACGCTCCCGCTGCTGGCAGGGACCCTGTTTCTGTCCCTAGATTCCAGCACTCCGGAGCTTCCTCCACCCTGCAGGTTCCAGAGGACTGAGGCCTTGGTGCAGCAGGAACACACAGGCAGCTCTACTACAGGAGCGTCTTCTGGAGTGGCTGTCATACCCTGGGAGCACCTTGGTGCTGTGGGCATGGGGGCCGGGGCAGGGGTCTCCCCTCTTTGCCTTAGACCAGAATGGCGGCTTGATTAGAAGCAGGCCTGGATTCCCACAGACTGGGTGGGAATCCAGCTCCCCTCCCACCCAGCTGTGTGTGACCTCAGACTGGGCTCTCTTCTCTCTGACCTTCAGTGTTCTCATCATCAAAATGGGGGTGTGTTACCTACCTTGCAAGGCTTTAGTGAGCAATGAGATAAGTGTGTAGACCATCTGGTAAGAATGGAATAGGTGTTGATCATCTTCCCCGACCCTGCCCTTCCATCCTCACTGCTCAGTGCAGTGCACAGCCTGACCGCTTTCAGGGAGCCGCCAGCATTCCTCCCACGTCCCGCCCCTCCAGGAACTGAGAGGATGATGGAGGAGACGGAGGCAAGCATGGATAGGTGGGAAGCGCTGTGCAGGAGGGGGCCTGTGGGAGCCCAGAGGAGGAAGCGGCAGAGCAGGCCGCCCTGAAGGGGGATGCTGGGGCTGGCCTCAAAGGATGGGGCCACGGGGCCACATCTCTGGCAAGAGCAGCAGGTCTCCTGGTGTCCTTGGAAATCATTTCCTCAGGCACTCCTGATGTTGACACCCTAGAGCACCTGCTATATGCTAGACACAGTAGACAACATGTTCATGTTTGATGAGCCAGTGCTCCCAACAGGACAACCATGAAGCTATTATTATCTCATCTCGCAGTCAAGGAAACTACGAGAAGGGGAATGACCTGCTCAAGGTCACAGAGATCTGGGTCCAGCCTGACTCCCAGCTCCACGCTCCCCAGGCCAGGGCTGTTCTCAGCTGCTGTGATGAACACCCCACCCCACAGCCCGCCGGTGCCTTCCTCTCTGAGTTCCTGGGATACCACGCCATTTGCTTCCAACCTGATGTCCCTGCACGCACTCAGCACCTGTGGAAGGATGGCCCTGGGGTTGGTGCCCACAGCTCCCCAGCTCTCCTCCTCTGGCCCTGCCAGGCCTCTGCCTCAGTGGCCTTGCTTGCCAACTGCAGTTGCGTGGCTTCTCTAGAGTGGCCCCAACGCGGACCTCCCCCTCCACGAGCTGAGGTAGCCTTTCCCAAGCCTGGGCATCTGCGAGCCCTGCCCTTCTTAGACTCCCACTACACATCCCACTGTGACAACCTTTCCCAGAAGAGGAAACTGAGGAAAGGAAGACCAGAGGGCCCAGAGATGAGTGCCAGAGGCCCTGGAGAAGCAGTGAGTCTGAGCTCTAAAGGCCCTTCTCCTTACCACATCCAGGATTCAGGGGTCATGGCTCCAAACAGCTAATGGCCCACAGGCTGAGCTACAGTGGGGGCAGGCTTTGCAGAGAATGGGCTGCTGGGAGAGATGAGTCACCCAGGCCAGCAGGGCCAGCCAGCGAGTGGCTGGGAGGGTCAGTCAGCCAGGCAGACAGCATCAGCCACCCAGTGTCCAGCGGGCAGTCTCTGAGTCAGCCAGGCAGGCTCAGCTGGTCAGACGACAACCAGCTGGCCCTGGCCCACACCCTCGTCCAAGCCTGTCTCCGTGTCTGCCTTCCCATGAGCCTTGGGGACACACCAAGCTCAGGTTCATCGCTCTGATGGCCTGACCTGCCTCAGCTCCTGCTGGAGCCCTCGGAGCCTCTGCAGAAGGCTTGAGCTGTACCCAGCGGCCCGCAGGAGCACACGGTGCGCTTGTTCTCTCAGACACACAAACCCAAGGGTGCTGGTGTGATCCGCACACGTGCACACCCATCCACACTTACACACATGCAGGCGCAGACACGTGCACAGACACACACTGCCTCCTCCCTGCTCACTTTTTATAATGAAGGCACTCAGGTTTTCCCTTGCAGAGGGGACTCCTGAGCAAGGGATCCCCCCAATCCCTGTCTGATCCATCACCTACAGGGCTGAGGGGCCTTCAGGGAGGAAGAGGTCACTCCCCATCGGCAAGGGGTGAACAGGGGAGCAGGTGGCCGGCTCTGCAGGGCCCATAGGCAGTGACCCTTCAGGATTGTGCAGACCGCTCCTTGCACGAGGGCTCCGCCCACTGAGGAGAAAGCCCAGCTCCACGCCCTGGGGCTTGATCCTGGGTGAACCAGGGGTGAGAAGGGTTTGCTGGGAGCGTGGAGCTCTGGGGAGGCCCCACCCCATCCTCCACCTCTGACGCACCCCTCACGCTCCCTGAGCAGAGGTCTGTTAACTGCATCCTCCTCTGAGGTCTTGCCTGTGTGGCGCAGATTTGAGGGGACAAGACCTGCAGGCCCACCTCAAGAGGGTGTGCCCATCACCTCCTGACCTCAGGCATACCCAGCATCTCTCTTGACATCAGTTTCCTCACCTGTAGGCACGAGGCTGATGAGCTTTGCTACAAGGAAATATGGGGTTATATGCAACCCCGTCTGGGGGGCATTTCGCAGACAGAAAGCACTGTCCTGATGGCAGTTACCAGTGGCCAGCCAGGGCTGGGGAAGCGGCAAGGAATTGCCAATGGTTGTGCCATGGTTTTGAATCTTAGTGGGGGGAGGCATTGATAGAAATGGAGGCACCCAGAGAGGCAAGAAGCTTCTGTTTCTTCATCAGGAAAACGAGTGTGTAGCTCACAGAATTGGTCATCCATTTACTCAACAAACCTTTATGAGCTGCTACTATGCACCAGGTGCTAGGATTGGAGAGCCCAGCAAAGCCAGACCTGGGCCTGCTCCCCGGGGCTTCTGTCTAGGGAGGCACGGCCATCAGCAAGCAGGCAGATGGTGGTCCCGATGACAGTAAGTGCCGTGGGGAAAATAAAATAGAGAAATGACCAACTGACAAGGACAGTAGCTTGTTGGATAGGAAAAGTCAGAGAAGGCCCATCTGAGCGGTGGACTGAATTTGTCTTGCCATCTGAACACAAAGCCACCAGCCAGACAAAGGAGAAGGAGAAGAACAGCCCAGGCGGAGAGAACAGGAAACACGGAGGGCCCTGAGCACAAAGGGGAAGAACAGGTGGCGCCCCCAGGAACTGAGAGAACGCGAATGGCGAATGAATCGGAAAGGTGGGAAGTAGAAAGGGGCCTTTGCACAGGGAGGAGGGGCGCTGTTACATAAGCCACCGGAGGAAGACCAAGTGGGACGTTTGTCAGCTACAGGGGCCGGGAAGACAAGCCTGTTTGGGGGCTGAACTGTGCTTAGGGAAGCACGTTTCCAGCAGGAGCCCCAGGGACACGGAGAAGAGGCGGGAGTAGCCGCAGAGGCCAGGCCGGGTGTGCCTCCAGCTGCCCCCTGCCTAGAACAGTCCCTCGCAAGGATGGGTTCTTAGACAGGGACACGCCAGGCAGGCGGGAACAGCGGCTCCAGAGGCCTTCCCAGCGCCCAGGACAGGATGTCTGCAGGGTCCACGCTCCACAGCTCATTCTCCTGTGTGTTTCCTCATTCTATCTTCATAACCACCCCGTGTGAGGGTCAACAGCAGACCTCTCTCCCAGATCACGAAGCTTAAGCTCTGAGGTGTTAAGGGGCTGAGTAGTTCCTGACACCTCCACTGTCTCCTCCGCCACCATCTCTCCCAGGGACCAGCCTCTACCCCATCTCCCCACTTTCAGCCCCTCTGCTAATCTGTCCTCCACACAGCAGCCAGAGGGGTCTTCTTAAAAGACAACCAAACCCTGCCCCTCCACTGTGTACAGTGCTCCAGGGACCCACTATTCTCAGACTAAAACCTACAGTCTGCTCTGAGACCCTCAAGGCCCTGCATGATCGGCCCCCGCTGGCCTCTCCCAGCTCATTTCCCCAACTCTTCCCCTGATCCCCCAGCTCAAGCCACAGAGGCTTCTGTCTGTTGCTCTGAGGCACCGAAGTCCTTCCCACCCCAGGGCCTTTGCTCCTATTTCAGCAGGTCACACCATCATGTAAACGTCACCTCCTCCTGAGGGCTTGTCCCTCTAGAATAACCCTTCCCCGCAATACTCACCCTGTGTTATTTTCTTCAGCATATTTATTGGCATCTGAAATTATCTGGTCTTCTCTTTGTTTAGGTATTGTCTGTTGCCTCTACTAGACTGTGTGCCTCCCAAGGGCAGGGATCTCACGGATACTGGTCCCCAGGGCCTGGCACACTGCCTGGCACGGGGTAGAGTGTGGGCTGAATAGATGGGTGATGTGCCCAGGGTCTCGTGGCTGTCAGATAACAGAAGCACGATTCATACTCAGGGCTTTGGGCTTCTAAAGCCAGAGCTCTTCTCAGGACCCCAGGGCCTGAGGGATCCCAGGATGAGAGGTCCTGGTCCCAGTCACTTGTGACTTTCTCCTCGGGAGTCTGACTGACGTGGTGGCCTGTCTCCTTGGCCACCCTTCCTCCCCTGAAATGAATGGGACCAGAACTTAAACAGTCAGTCCTCCTGCCCACCTGGCTGACATGGCTCTTTCCTCCCTTCATTTAGAGACTTTCACCACTGGTCATGCACACACACGTGCACACCTCACCCCGGGGCATGGCCTCCCTAAGACAAGCACAACACCTCAATTCCCCGTGCCCGTGGCTCCCAGGCGCCCAGAGGCCCACGCGGCCGTGCACCTGAACTGTGGTAAAGAGGCCAGAGAGCTGGGGGAGGGGCCCAGAGACACAGGCCCCAGCCTTCCATGGCTCCCTCTGGCTGTGTGACCGTGAACAAGTCATTCCCTCCTCTGAGGCTCAGTTCTCTCATCTGCAAGCGGGAACCAGGGAATCTTCCAGCTCCAAAGAGAAAGAAAGGGAGGTTTTGGATGCTAGGCATTTATTAAGCACCTGTGTGTACCACCATCACATGTTCTCAGCAAACCTGTGCCTACGCTCCTGGACTCAGAGCTACAGAGACCTGCCCTCGCAGCTGCCAGGTGGCGGGGCTGGGACTGGAACCAGGTCCGCCATGTTCCTCTTCACCAGCCGTTCTAAGAGCCTTTGCTGCCTCAGGCCTCCCGCGTGTCCATCACCCCAGGCCTGGCAGTTGGCCTTCTGTCTTCTCCACCTGAAAAGTTGGCTTTTGCACTGACTCCCTTCAGGGACGCTGGGGTGATTTGCTACCTGACAGTTGGAGGTCCTCAGAGCCTGAGCTCATGGATCCCAGTGGTCTCCAGGGGCAGTGAGACCCCAGCTGGGTGACCTTGGGCAAGTTGATCAACCTCTCTGAGCCTCGGCTTTTTCACATATAACATAGGAAGGATACTTCTTATCTTTGGGGACATTGAAATGAATCAGTGAGGCAGTGGTGCCGAGAACACCAAAGGGAGGCCCCAGGCCGGACCCTGAGTACATCAACAGAGAGGTGTGCAGCCGGGGGGGCTTCGGGGCCAGCGAAGCAGCCGCTCACCGCAGGCCATGTGAGGCCACTGCAGGAAGTTTCTGAGCAGAGGAGTGTTGTGATGTGCGGAGTATTTTAGGAAGATTCTTCTGGCAATACAGTCAGGTTGGGTTGGAGGAGCTGTGTGGGGGAATGTGAGCAGCCCTGATGCCTGGAAAACACTTGCATTGGGGGCCCCTCTCTCCCAGCTTTCTGGCATCGGAAGCAATCTGAGAAGCAGGGCCTGTTCCCCAGATGGCACCCATGACCCCAGGGCCTCGGCACGCCCCCAAGGAACTCGAGCTCATTCCTCTTCTGAGCCGCATCAGCCCCTCTGCAGTTATAAAGCACTTTCTGGCCCATCACATCCTGACGCACCTGTCGGGCTCAGAGCAGCGGCTAAAGCTGGGAAGCTGGGGTCTGAAGCCAGGTCTGTAGGACAGGAGTCCAGTGCTCCTCAGTGGGGAGTCGCAGGTCCTCCCCAGGGAAATAGGCCAGTCTCCCGAGCCCTGAAGAACAAGGTTCTTCCACACTCACCCCAGTCCAGGGCAAGATCAGAGAGTGTGAAGCCCGCCGCCCCAGGGAGGGGCATGAGCAGACGGCTGCAAAACTTGCCCAGACGCAGATAGGCCCCATGACTGATACCAATCACGACGGAGTTAAGCCCAGCTTTCCCAGGTCCCAGCATGGACCAGGGGTGCCCGGGGCCCCAGTGCCTGCAGCTGCCCTGCCAGCCTCTGGCCTCTGTGCTGTCGGGAGCTTTCTGGCCATGGCTGCTGGCCGTCCCCAGCTGGCAGCTTCCTTGCAGGGCTGATGATCACAGCTCATTCATTCAGCAAACCATCTTCAGGGCTTGCTGTGTGCCAGGCCCCGGACATCAGATGCAGCCCATCTCAAACAGCCTGCAGGCTGGGGTGGAGGCTAGGAAGGTGCAAGGTGGGAGGTTGTGATGGAGGCAAATACAGCCGGACCAAGAGACAGAGGATGTCTCCTCCTCCAGCCAGGGGACTCAGGAAGGCTCCCCAGAGCCCTCCACATCTGCTCGGAGACCTGGGGGTGGCCAGGGACAGGGGTGGGCAGAGGACGGGGAGGAGGGTCCCAGGATGTAGGGTAGCTAAAGCACAAGGGGGCCTGGAAGGGGTGGACAGATTGCTGCCTACGGGCCAACGTGCCCATCAGGGTCAGGAAGCGCACCTGCACAAGGTCTTGCTGAGGATGTAAGATGTAGCCAGGTCACAAGAGGTGGCAAAAGCCTTCCAGGCAAAGAGGGAGGCAGGTGCACAGACAGAAGCAAGAAAGAATGGGGTGTTTGGGGGAACTTCAGGCAGTCTAGCACTACTAAAGGAGAGGGCGAGAGAGCTGCAGGGACTAGATCGCAGAGGTTCTTGCCCACTGCGTTGAGGAGGTGGGATTCTGTCTGGAAGGCCAAGTAGGAAGGAGTTCTAAGAACTTCTGTGCAATGGGGTGACACTGATCCGATCGAGGGGGCATGGAGCCAGGGGGACAGGAGGGACTAAGGTACAGCAGGAAGTCCAGCTGGGGAGCTGGGACGATGTCCGGTCCAGTGCAGAGGGTCTGGTCTTAGGTGGTGGCAAGAAGGCAAGAGGCCTGGTGACATGTTGGAAGGTGGGTGAAGGAGGCAGTGGCTCAAGAGCACCACAGAGGGCAGGGCAAGGACACGGGCTCCAGACCCCTCAGACTGGCCAGCTTCTGTCCCTCTACTGCCCACTCCCCTCAGCTAATGGGGCCTGTGACCCCCACCTCAGGGCCACAGAGAGCACCTGATAGGCCCGTGGGTGACCTGGGCAGGCTACTTGATCTCCTCATTCCTTAGTCTCCTCATCTGTGAAGGGCAGCAGACGGCCTGGGATCTGCACCCCAGCGCCGGCCCCAAAGCCCACATCCCAGACCGTCCCTGTCTTTCGACTCAGGAAGCAAGTCTCTTGACTGCCTTGTGCCCCAGTGGGTGTCACGGGCAGTGGGAGGTGAGGCTCCTCCCCTCATGGAGACTTCCTTCTAGTTGAAGAGATTAAACCATAAACAAATATATTTCAAAAAATAAAGATAAATAATTTCAGACAGTGGCAAATGGTATGAAGACCACTCAACAGAGTAATAAGATAGGAAGTAACATCCTCATCTAAACAGAATTTAAATAGAGTAAAGGAGGAACGGTCTCTTTGACAAGGGGACATTCAAGCCCCAAAGTGAGTACCAGGAAGGAACCAGCAAGGTAAGGACGTGGGGACAAGTATTCCAGCCGAGGGAGCTGCAAGTGCAGAGGTTCTGAGGCAGCTTGAGGACGACTGGGTGGCGCGAGCAAGGGAAGGGTGGTGGGTGCAGAGGGCAGAGGAAGAGAGGGCTCAGATCTAGTGGGGCCTTGACGACCCAGGAAATGACCCTGAATTTCATTCTAAGTTTAGTGGTCTTATTCTCAGCTAATGGAGGGTTTTAAAATTAGGCATGCCATGATCTAATTTGCATCTTTTAAGGATTCCTCTGCAAGGTGCAGGGAGACTGGGTTGGTGTGTGTTTTAGTGCCGGCCGGTGTTGCTGTGCGCACTGTTAAGGACGTCCACATCGCTAGAGGTGTCAACAGAGAACAGTCAGTCAGTTTGCTTGTTTGGGTAGCACGGACTTGTCCATTGTCACCAGCCACCTCCTGTTGAGTCCTTGTAGCTCAAAGTGATGTCTTTGTCATCTAAAAGGCCAGTCACTCTTGAGCAAGAGAACTGGGACTAAATTATTGATTCCATAGAAATATATTATGGAGGGTTTCAAGGCCCTGGACCCAAGTCTATATCTTCCTAGAACTGTTCCCACAAAGGTCCAGTATCTTCCTTAGGCCAAGAAACATGTATCCCTCGCCTCATGCTCACAGCCTCATGCATGCAGCCAAACCCCATGCTAAATGGAGGAGGTGCAAAGACATATTAGACTTGACTTTGAGGGGCTCCCAGCCTGATGGGGAAGGGAGCACACTAGCAGAGGCTCTACCTGAACTTGCCATGCTGGCCGGGGCACTGCCCCTGACCTGAGAAGCTGCGTGTGAGACGTGAGGGAGGCCCTTGCAGGAGAAGTCCCCTGGGCTGAGCCCTGCTTGGAGAAGCAGACTTGGGCACTGGCCCTGGCTGAGTTCATGTCTTGGTGTTAGTCACTTTCCAGCTGTGTGAGCTCAGGCAGGTCCCTCAACCCC
This sequence comes from Phataginus tricuspis, assembly GCA_029783875.1. Taxonomy (NCBI): domain Eukaryota; kingdom Metazoa; phylum Chordata; class Mammalia; order Pholidota; family Manidae; genus Phataginus; species Phataginus tricuspis. The sequence continues at coordinate 1,326,334 of JAQQAC010011087.1, read as the reverse complement.
TCTGAGGCTCCGGCTCCTCCTAGGAGCTCCATCAGGTACAGCTCTGGCCACCAAGTGGCATGACACGCGTGGAGCATCGAATACAGCGCCCCTCCACGAGCAGGCTTTCTGTAAAGGCTGGTCCCCTCCTGGGATATTAGTGGAATTGTCCCTTTGGAAGGAGTGAACCATGACTCTGAGCACTTTCATCTGTTTTAGCTTTGGGTGCCGCCTATTGGCCACCGACACAGGGGACTCCTCGGAAAGTGTGCAGCCTCTGGGCCACAACCACTGCAGCAAGATGTGTCAGCGGTGAGATGCGTCGGGAAGGAGGGACCTGCAGTGATGCTGATTAAAATACTCAAGTTTGCAATAGGTTTTTTTTTTTTAAGTAAGTTGGAGTGGATCCAAAGATGGCTGTGGGCTGAGAGAAGGATGGGAGGCCTCCCGAGCCGCCGCTTGGGACAGCTTGGGGAGGTGTGACATTTGGGCCTTGGGGGGAAGGCGGCCTTGGATGTATGGAAAGAGTGAGTCTGGCAGGAGGACGAGTGGGCGGCTGGCAGCGGCAGGAAAGCTGCAGCAGGCGCGGGAATGCCAGAGGTTCTTTCTGGCTGGAACTTTCTGGATGTTAGTGGACTGGCCAGAGCAGCAGTTGGAAAGGTGGGGTGGGCCGTGCTGCGAAGAACCTTGACAGCCAAGATAAGGAGTCTAGGGTCTGGCCAACGCAGCAGTATTTCCCCAAGTGTGTTCCTGAAAACGCCCCTCCCCCTGATGTTCCGCACGGAAAGGTTCTGTGATCAAGTAAGTCATAGCAACGCCACATGCTGGGTTGTCTCTCTGAGAATCATGATCCGCATTAGCACATTAAAGGCCCTGGAATTCCTGAAGGAAAAATTGCTTTTGACTTCATTTAGCCCAGCAATCCCCACTCACTCAGGGGCCCCCTTATTCACAAAGCCCCTGTTAACACCTGCTCTACGCACTCTGCAAAATGCTAGCTGAGAAAGGGGTGGGTGGCTGCCTGGTTTCAGCAGGGTCAGAGCTGCTGGTCAGATCCATAGTCAGCCCCAAGCCAGGGGAGGTGGGGCGTCATTCAGAGGCGGAGGCTGGGCCAGGCTGGAGCTGATGAGGCCTAAGGAGCCCCTGGGCAGCAGGGAGGGGGGAGCAAGGCAGGAGAAGGCACAGGCGAGTGGTCCGGACCGGACCTGGACGTGCACATTGACCAGGACTTGGGGCCTGAGGACCAGGGCGATGGCAGAGCCATGAGGGGCCTGCAGCAGCTCTAGCGGGAGATGAATGCACCCAGTTCAGGGCGCCTTGTGTGGGAGGGGCCCATGGGCAGGTGGCTGCACCACTCTAGCTCCTTGAGTCTTTTCGTGTCACCCTGAAGCTACCCCCAGGTCAGGGAGCCTGAAGGAGGTCCTGTGCCCTCTCTTCCCAACTGAGCCCCGAGCCGACCCCTGTGGTCTGAGCTGGGGAGCCCCTCCAATGAGTGCCGCTCATTCCTTCAGTGAGCATTTGTTGGGTCCACCCTGGGCACGCCCGGGCTCGGCCCTGCACCCCCAGGATGACCGCCCTCCCTGGGGAGAGTGGCTCTGCCAGGTCACTGGGCAGGCAAGTCCGGGCCACCCTGAAACCTGCACAAAGTCCCCCTGGGGCCCAGGGGGCCAGCTCTGTGCAGAAAATGGACATGTGTCCTAGATTGTGAACAAAGATAAGAAAAGGGCGTCCAGAGGCCAGAGGCCACGGCAGCTCAAAGGTGCCGAGAGGGTTTGAAGAAGAGGAACCGTGTGATTCCAATGAGATTGCATTACAAGAAGTCCCTTTGCGGACTGGGCCTCAACTTCCCCGTCCGTGAGATGGGCGTAAGGACCCACCTCAGCCTCCTCTGCAAGGTCTGTAGAGGGACTGCAGACACTCCCTCATTCACGTCCCAGACCCTGCCAGGCCCAGTGCCAGCCACAGAGGCCACAGACACAAAGTGAGCCTCAACACCGAGGTGTGCCCCTTAGCCACTGGCACAGGAGATCCGTTTTCTGCCCTCTGGTGCTTGGGGGGCAGTTATTGTTGGACTCAAAGCCAGGGCCTCCCTCAGCTCCCAGGGCCCGGGTTCCAGGTGTGTGCGTCTGGCAGCGCGCTTAGGTCCTGGCATGAGTTTGAGGATCCGTGGGCCGCTCCAGAAGAGGCAGATGTATTGTGACAAGCCTGCCACAGCCTCTGCAGCGTCCTGAGTCAAAATAAGCCCTTCTCTTGGGCAGCCCCTGGGACGGGCTATTTCTGCACCATGTTCCTTTTTCCACATGGGGGGCTGAGCAGCAGTGATTCCAGCTAAAAACAGAAGCTGCCTCAGCTGGGCCCACGACACTCCCCTCAGCGACAGAGGCACCCGCACTCAGCCTGTCGTGAACTCAGAAAGTCTCGCGCGCAGATGCAGACTCTGATGATTTCCCCTGAGGCTGTAGGCAGCCTGACCGGAGGAACACTCCGATAACTCTCCCATCCCAGAGGGCTTCACATCACAAAAGCAAGCATACAAAACCTTACCCACCACACAGGGTTTTCCTGCCCATACAGGAACTTGGTGAGGTGGCTATTGTTCCCATTGTAAAGGTGGGCATCTGAGGCCTAGAGGGGTGACCTGACCCTGGATGGGATGGAAGAGGGAATTTTTTCATCCAAACCAGACAGACTGTAGGTGAAAAGAAAGAGCCTGCAAGAGAGGAAGTGGCATTGAGGCAAAGGTGGCTGCGATTTCCAGTTTGATCAGATCAGGATCAAAGGGCAGGAAGACATGTTGCCCCAGTCCCTGCTCGCTGTGCCGGGCACCACGCAGTCACTCTGACGCAGAGCATCTCATTTTAATCTTCCAAACAGCCCTCACAATAGGAATTGTTATCCCCGCATTCCAGTGGGGACACTAAGTGTAAGAGACCAAGTGCCTTTCTATTTGATTGCAAGGAAAGCTGTTTCAGCCTGGGGCCTTGCCCCTGGCACCTGGCACCCACGCTGCGGGGCCTCTGCTCTGCTTCCTTGGTGCTGGAGGAGCGGAGGTCAAGGAGCCCTCAGGCAGAACGGGAAGTGACGCTGGTCCCAGAGAAGGCAGGGCGGACCGTTCAGGTGTTGGGCTCAGGAGCCTGGGTACCCCCGAGACTGCAGGGCGTCTGGCAGGTGCCACTTTAAAGAGCAAGTTGAACACTGGGGAACTCTTCGAGTCGTTTCAGTTCTTTTTAAATGCTTCAGATGCAGCTGCGCCCATGAGAAAGTCTTAGGCTGACGCCAGGCAGTGCTCAACGCCTCTCCGATATGAGCCCCGCCCTGCAGTGACAGGAGGGCGGGCCTCAGACCCACCGCCGCCAGCCCCCTGAGCACAGAGCTGGACGTCAGCACGGGTTTCTCCTCTGTTGTGGTCATGTGCGCTGTTACCTTCTGTTGTAGCAAGTGGTTTTGGGTGTGAAGTGGGAAGATGAGGTTCCCTTTTTAAATGAACACAGTGAAGGGTTTTATTTCTGCAAGTGAATGAATTAGAGGGCAATGTTAAGTAAATAGCAGAGGTGGTATGTGGATGTGGCGAAAGCCATGGAGGTGCTACTCCAGTGGAAGAGGCGGGCACCTGCCGCGCAGGGCATTCCCGGAGCTTACTCGTGGGGCCCTGAGAAGCCCGCCTCCGGGGCCCTTCCACCTGTCCCCTGCTGAATGGGCTGGGCACAGGGTCTGGTGTCTGGGCCCCTGTGCCAGCTCAGGGTCACCCAGCACATACAGGTACCCAGCACAGGCCACCACAGGTTTGCTGACAAATGTCTGTCCACTGCCCCCTGAGAGATGCTAGGGAGGAGGGAATGTCTCTCGAAGGTAAAAACATGAAAACAGAAATGTGGAACCCAAAAGAGGTGACACTGTAAAGTAGTCATCTGTCCATCCTGGCCCCTTCTCTCACTGATATTCAAGGTCAAACCTTGTAGAGAAGACTGGAATGTGGAGCAGAAGCTCTGGGGCCCACAGCCAGAGCTCAGGTCCAGCTGCCTTGTAAATGCTGAGCCAAAACAAGTGTCCGCCCGCCCCCAGCCTGCTGCTCTGCAGAGCGGGATTGTCCTGGGGCCCACTTCCTAGCATGTGGGGAGGTCACCCGAGTTAGTGCATGTGGAGAACTTGCAGCAGCCCCAGCCCATACATGCTGCCTGTTACTCTGGCAGGTGTTATACCAAGGCTGCCATCGGCCCTGCAAAGTGGGCTCAGAGAGCTGCCGTGCCTCGCCCCAGGTCACACAGCCAAGAGGAGCCCAGGCTCTCCAGCCTTGTTCCTGGTGCCCTTTCTCCAGCCCCCCTGAGCTCTCCCTCTCTCCTCACTCCCTTGCCCTGAGGGTCCCCCTCTCTCCTCACTGCTTGTCCCTCCTTTGACCTTCACAGCGCAGACTCTTCAGGGCACAGAACCTGAGTGGGTTCTGCGGTCTCAGGGAGCCTGCAGGCCTCCGTCTGCTGGGTCACCCTGTCAGCCCCCCTTTCCGCCTTTATGCTGCTCTTGCTGCCTTCCAGCCAGCCCGGCATTCACCATGAAAGTCACTGGAAAAACAAGTTGTCTTTTGATTGCCCCAGGCAGAACCCCTATTCACACCAGAGCAGCAAGAGGCCGCATACCTTCTCAGAGCCTTGGTTTGCCCTTAAGAATAACGGGGTCATAACAGTCCACACACATACAGCTGACTTAAGGAGTAGATGAGGCAGTGCGTGTAAAGCCTTAGACTGTGCCGGTTATAATAGGAAGTGCTCACTAATATTAGTATTATTCCTGCGGTGTGTTATATTACCACCACTCAAGGGATGGTAGTCAGAGACACTGCCCCGGTCTTCGAAGAGCCCTCTGTCTAGTAGGGAAAACCACCCACATGCACACAGAGGTAGGTGAGCCCCCAGGATCACAGGTGCGTGCGGCACAGCAGAGCGTGAGCACATGCTGCAGGGTCGGAATGATACGATGCCGCAGCCAGACGCGTGCGCGATGATCCGGGGCCACAGAGGGAGGAAGAGAATCGCACGGTTCATTCATTCAGCAAACATCTACCAGGGGCCCCCCCAGGCCAGGCCCTGCCTGTGACAGGCTTCAGCGCTGCAACAACGGCCAAACAGACGCACCTCGCCCCTGTGGGACTCCCACCTCGCAGAAGAGGCAGACCTGGAGCACATCATAAATGGGGTTCAGTCGCGCTAAGAAGAAAAGCATATTGTGCTCATAAAAATGTCTACCAGAAAACAGAGTGTAGTCTGAGGGTGTGGCCAGGGAAGGCTTCTTCGCCAAGGAAGCAGGGGTCAAGGAGAGGAGAGAAGAAAGCAGGGAGAACGGTTGGATGAGACCTAAAAAATGGACATAACGAGATATTTGGGGGGTAAAACAAGCCTCCTACCATAAGGCAGAGTGATCGACCTGCAGTCCCGGGTCACAATCCTGGGGTCTAGTCCCAGCTCTGCCATGGACTGGCCATGACATCTTAGCCAGTATAATAAATCCTTCCGAGCCTCAGTTCCCTCATCCGCATAATGGGCACCATGTCAACTACCTTGTTGGAGTAAATGTAATAACGTATGTGGAGTAGTTAGCACAATGCCAGGCAATGATAGAAAAATCAATCAAAATGGTTGAAGGGCAGAAAAGAGTTGTATTAATTTGTATAACTGAAAAATTCAAGCGCAGATTCTGAATTTCAGGTAGGGCTTGATCCAGAACTCACACAGTATCGTCTCAGTCTCTCTCTGTCTGTCTCTCTCTCTGTCTCTCTGTCTATCAGTTCTGTTTCTCTCTCAGTTGGCTTCCCCCTTAGGCAGGCTCTTTCCACACCATAACCCTGCATCTTCAGGCTCACACTTTCTCAGCTCAGTAACTCTACCAGGAAGAGAACTTCTAGCATTTCTAGGACTCTCACTGGATCACCTCGAGTCACATGGCCATCCCTAAATCCTCAGCCTGGGTTATGGACCAAACCCTAGAGCTCGAGGGAAAGAGGATTGGAGGACTCCGTGCAAACCACATGGCCAGAGAACAAAGGAATATTAAGGTGGTGTGCAGAGAAAAGCTACTGGGCAAATAAGACCCCCTCTGTGTACCATAGCAGCCACACAGAGATACAGGCCCCTGGCTATAGCAGTCAGCACCACATGACAGCGCTGAGCGGCCAGCCGAGCTTGGCACTGTCTCCCCCCAATACATCCAGCTGTGGAGGGAGCCCATCTCTCATTCAGACCATCTGGCCCCAGAAGAGCAGGGAGGGGAGTGCAGACTCCAGGGCCAGATAGCCCGGGTGCAAGGGGACACCTTCTAGCTGTTTGATCTTGACAAGTCTCCTGTCGTCTCTCTGCCTCTTTTCTCATCTGTGAAATGGACATAATACTAATACTCACTGCATGAGGTTGTGCAGCTTAGACAAGGTAGTATGTATAAAGCACCTCACACAAAGCAGTTGAGTAAAGTTAGCCCCCATTATTGTCATCACTCCACAACCTGTGAGCCTCAAGGATCTGTTGACTTACCCCTCCCTATAGGTAAACCCATTCCCTGTGGGAACATGCACCAAAAGCCAGGGAAAGGCCACATTTGACTTCTCCCTTCCACTTTATTACATAATGTAAATATGAAACTTTGAGCAGCGGGAAACCTGAGTGGGTTCTGCAGTCTCAGGGAGCCCAAAGCCAGCCCTGAGTTACAGGGACCCCTTGAGAGGGGGCATCAGAGACCCCCAGACAACCCAAGCCCAGTTGTCCCAGTGACCTGCCACTGTTCCAGGTGACAGGCTCTGTGTGGGTCTGCTGGAGAGGCTGGCTTCTTGCCATGCCACTTCCAAGGAGTCCAGCAGCGTCCTGTCTGTCACCTGCCTGACCCTGCAGGCATCCAAGTGTAAGGACCCTGGCTTCTCCCCAAAACAACCAGGAGGCAGAGCTGACTAAAGAAGGAAGAGAGGGAAAGGAGGATGAGAAAAGGAAGAAAAGGTGAGACTCACTTTCATTAAGCACCCCAAGCGTGTCCCACACTCAGCCCGGCACCTAGTCAAGCCCTCATCTGACCTCACCCGGACGCTGGGGACCGTGCGTCCTGAGCTTCGGGGGAGAAATGACCCGACCTGCCTAAGATCACCCAGCCAGCGAACAGCAGAGCCAAGCTTGCTCCAGCCTTCAGATGCAACACGCAGTTCCTGCCACGCTCCGCACTGAGCCAAGCCGGGGAATCTAACAATCAGCAGCCCGAGTCCAAAGAGAGCAGGTTTCCAAGGAGAAGGAGGAGAGGTGTTGGGAACATGCAGTTATTTACAGGATGCCGTGTGGGCTGCCGCGGCAGGAAGGAGACGTCCTGAGGTGAGGAGGGAGTGGGAGACACTGGGTCCTCAGTTTCCTCATCTACGGAACAGAGATGATAACGCCAACCCCTTGGGGATGGAGCCCAAGAAAGGAAATCGCGCATGCGCAGGGCCCGCATGGTTCCTGGAGCCCGACAGGTTCCCAGGGAGGGAAGCGGGTGGCTGTGGTCCCACTGCAGGGGACCAGAGCCTGACCCCGGGGACCATAGGCTTCCGTTTCCCTAGAAATGAAGGAGGAATCCGCTTGGATCTTAACAGAGGTATGGGAACTCATTCTGAAAGACCGAACCTGGCTTCTGGAGTACTCCATGCCAAGGACCGGGAGCCGCGTGCCCGTGCTGGAGATGGCCAGAGCACGCCCACCTGGCTCAGCCCTCTCCTGAGCACAAGCAGCCCCACTCCTCCCAGTCCTTGCAGTCAGCTGGCCCAAGGCACTTGGTCTGGCAGGAAACATGGGCTGCTCCATGTGGGCCATTTGAGGACAGCTTTGCTGAGGTGGGGTCAGGGCAGGCAGATCCCACAGGGATAGCACGGTTCTCCAGGGCCAGCATCGATGGGGAGCCGTGACCACCTCTGTGCCCGAAGGGCGAGGAGGGAGTGGTTGCCAAGCCTGCAGAGGGTATACATGTGAGAAGGGCCACTTGACAGGAGCAGTGGCCTTCAACCAAGGGACACTCTGACCTTGTAGTCCTCCGGTCTCCAATCCTTGCCAGTACCTCCCACAGACAGAATCCAACCAGCAGCCTGAGGGCAAAGGGGTCCATACAGCCAGCCTCCTCGGCACAGAGCAGAGTGGGGAGGGGACGGTGGGTGCGGAGGAGCAAACAGGGTAGTTAGAAGAGGTCACCTCCCAGCCGGGGCCCTGAGACCCTGTGACGCCCTGGCTCTTTTCCTACCATGGTGTCCCTGGAAGCCAGATGTGAAATGATGGCTTCACAAGATGACACAGACCCTCCTCCCTTCCCAGCCACAGCCCAGCGTAGTCTGACCATGGCAGTGAAAAACAAGACAAAGCAAAGCCACACCCTAAGGAGAAATATCCGAGAGGCTTTGCAAGGAAAAGGGCTTCTTTTGGAAAATATTTTTAAACTAATGACTTAGAATCAGGAAGCCCACCCGGAACCCTGGGGGCCTTGAAATCATAGAGTCCACAGACACCCCGAGTCACCTTGAGCAGGTCTGTACAGCCAAGAATCAGAGGTCTTTCAAACCCATCAATGGAAAAAGGTCAGATGAAGGACTGGCAGGATCCTTGATGATCAAAGCTCTGGGAGAGCTCAGAGATGAAAAAGAGACACGCGGAACATCTGAGGGGGCCTCGGCTCCGGTCCTGACTAAGGAGGACCTCGGGGAAATTCCTGCTCCCAAACTGTGCTTTGGAAGTAGGGACGCCAAAGGCACTGCTCTGACGGGCAAATGTTCCAACTCTAATTGACAAACGAGATGCAGACCAGTCGCCAGGAATGCATGGCACCCGCCCGAGAACGCCGCCGCCACTGAAGGGTGGGACTGCACAGCTCTTGGCCAAAGACGTGTGCGCTTCTGAGGGGATGTGAATGTGACGTTTGAGCCTTAACAAAGCTTGATCAAGGACTCACAGTGCGAGCTTCTCATTTAAGGCAACACGACCGTGGGGACAATGCTGCATAGATGAGGAGGCAGCTTAGAGACAGAGAACCGAGGCACGGGCTCAGCTCCTTGGAATGTGAGAGTATTAAATGAAGGGTCCTTCCAGAGTCGGGCCCGCTTGATGAATTTTCTGAAGGGGGAACCACACAGCTGCACAGTTACCGATTCCAGCAGGTGTCTCCCAGTGGCAGAGACAGAAACTAACTCAAAGCAACTTAATAGAAAGGTGGCATTTATGGGTCATATAATGGAAAAGTACATGGGCAGATGACACTTAAAGGTACATGGGGATCTGGGTGGTCAAACACTATTGCCGGGAATGCCTCCTTCCCTTCCTGTGGCTCTGCTCTCTGTGTTGGCATCATCCTTAGGCAGGCTCTCCCTGGGTGGTGGCAAAACAGTCCAGTTGTCAGGCCCACGTTCTGCGGGACCTTCAAATCCCACAGAAATAGAAAGCCTTTTTCCCACTGGTCCCAGCTAACGTCCCAGGGCTGACTCGTATTGGCTTAGCTTGTGTCACTTGCCATCCCTGAGCCAATCACTGCAGCCAGAGCTAACTGTGCTCTAATTGGCTGGCTGTGGGTCTAATGCCCACCCATGGAAGTGGGGCAAGGAGTCGGCCTTCTCTAGACCATAAAGCCTGAGAGCTGGGGAGGACAGGGACCCCGAAGAGATACCAAACAGGCTGAAAATGTGTGTCACCACACAAATGACAGCAAAAACATCCCAGGGATAAATGGGGCCAAAGCATGGAAGAAAATCCTTGGAGTTCTATGTATGGACTAAGAATGCAAAACAGGAGACAAATACAATATTTAAATAAGGATGTCAGCTCCATATTGTGGTCTGCGGCCCGGTAAGGGGCCTAGGTCTCCAAGTCCCATCCCTGAATGAGGACCTCAAGACCGATGGGCAGGGCTGGCCATTTCAACCCCACAGAAATGAGGCAATGCCGTACACAGATCTGGCCTCTGGAAAGACTCATTGAACGTTCACAACGGGGAAGACGGTTTGATGCTGGGAGTCCGGGATGAGCAAGACACAGTCCTGGTCCTCAAGTCGCCTTGATCCAGTGGGAGGAGAGTACCAAGGACATGTGACTAGAGATACAAAGTGAGCAGGAGAGGTGTTGAGTGCGGTGTAGGAGAGGAGTCTGGTGTGCAGGCTACCGAAGCAGCAGCAGTCAGACCAAGGCCCTCGGTGGTCTGGACGGGATGCCCCAGGCAACAGTGAGTCATCGAAGGCTTTTGAGCACAGGAGCAACAAAAGCAGGGTGGCGCTTCATCGTCCTAATGGAGCCAGACAGAGCCCAGAGGAGAGCGAGGGCAGCGATCAGAGGGCTGACAGCAGGCCTGTGGTGGGGCACAGAAGAGTGAGGACCAGAAAGACGAAGGCCAGGGGGAGCCGGGATCAAAGTCAGGCGGAGGGGCACACGGCTTCCTGACGCCAGAGGAGCCGGGACAGGGTGGCACCGCCCAAAGAGAGCGCTGCGTTGTTCAACTCCCATTCCCACTGGGAAAGGTGAGTGTCGCACGCACACACAAAAATGTCATTTATATAACTGTGACCCCCCCAGGAGGGGGTGTAGACTGGAAATTGGGAATAAATCACTGACAAAGAGGTTCTGGTAGAGTCCTGAGTAATAGTCATCAAGGAAGGCTGAGGGGTGCTGGGGCGTCTGGGGGCGTCCCTTATTCATGCATTAGGCGGCCACTTCCTGAGGGCCTGCTTGGAGGCCGCCCTCCTCTAGGCTCTAAGCCCAGAGAAGCAGGCATCCTTGTCTTATTATGGGGAAGCACTACCACCTTCTGAAATGAAGCATGTGTTCACTCGAGCGCGCCTCCCCTACCTACACGCCAGGAATGTGTATTTTTTTTACTGTGGTGTCCCTAGCACCTAGAAGAGCCTCTGGTAGGTAGTAGATGCCCAACACATATTTGCTGAATGAATGAATCCTTCATCCAATGAATCCCTGTCCTCAAAGGGCTCAACATCTAGAGAGAAAGTCAGACAAGAAAACCAACCTTAAATGTCTAGTTCAGTTTTGCCCGGGCTACAATGAAGAGGGCCGTGTAGAAGCACAGAGGGAACCCCTGGTTCAGCCCTGTTTCCCAGATGAGATTTCTTTATGCTTTAGCTGAGCCATCATGGGCAGAGGCAAAGCTTGCCGAGTGAACGTAGCAGACAAGGCCCTTCCACTGGGAGCAAGCAGTGTGAGCAAAGGCTCAGGAATGCCAGGTGACTGCATGTCTAGCAGCAACATGGGGAACAGGTGGCCATCAATGGAACCGGGCAAAGTGCTCCAGGTCTGATCATGGAAGTTCTTAAAAACCAGTTGAAGGGATTCGAACTTTCTCCTGAAGGCAATGGGAAGATATTAAAAGATTTTTATATCAGTTAAGATCCCCTTGGTTGCAAGATAGAAAAAAAAAAAAGAAGAAAGAAAAGTGGCTTTAATAACAATAAAAAGGAAGGAGCAGTTATTGGCTCATAAGAATGACAAGCCCTAGAAGGACTGCAGGCACAGCTTGACCCAGGGTGTGAACAGCATCACCAGGCTGGGGTTTCCCACTCTCCCTTTCCCTGGCTCCGCTGGCTCCGAGCTGGTTTCCATTCTGAGACTCCTCGTGGTGCCTACTGGGACCCCAATTCACATCACAGGGGAGCTAAAAGGGAACTCCATTTCCCTTAGCTCAAGACAAGTCCCAGGATGCAGTGTCTCTGGCCTCGACTGATCAGATGCTAGCCCTGCGCCTATCCCTGAACTGATCTGGGCTGGGGAGGAGGACCGTATTGCTGATTGGTTAGCCTGGGTCTTGTAATCGACCCGTCGGTTCAAATGAAATACAAGGGTTGGCTTCTCCAAAACTGATGGCAGAGAGGGAGGAGTGGATACTAAGTAGCAAAATATGTTCTAAGGAGGGGAATGACACAATCAGACCCGTGTTTTAGGAAGCTGTGATTCTTCTACAGATCTGGAAGCCAGTCAGAAAGTCAATCTGAAGGCAGGAGCAATGGTTAGATGGCTGGTGTTGACAGCCAGCTGAGCCAAACTAAGCGGAAGTGACCAAGGGCTGCCATAGAGGGGGTCTCTGATTCAGAACCTGAGGGCACAGGCCCCGGCCCTAATCTACAGCCTCCACCGCTTTCGATCACCTTCAGACCTGAAACACGCAGCTGTGGTAAGGACCAGCCTGTGATGAAGTCCCTGTACAGGTGCCCTGGCAGGGTCACCCAAACTCTGGAGCCAGTTGCTCCAAAGCTGCAGACGCGGGTTCAGTTTCCAAAAAAAAACAAAAACAACTAACCCCACTCTGCAAAGTGACCACCTGCAGAGACACACCAAGCTCAAATGCTGACGCCAATGCCTCTCAGCTGTGTCACTCTGAGCACGGTGCTTAACCTCTCTGAGTCTGAATATCCCTATCTGAATGTAAAGTGAAAGTGGTGACATTTAAGGTAACAGAAGTGCTGGTGTGGGGATTAAATCAGACAAAGATTATGAATCACCTACTGCAGTGAGAGGCTCAGTAAGTGAAAATTCCTTCCTCTTCAGCCCTTTCAGCTTTTCCCTGGCTTCTTCTTCCCAAGACCTCTCCAACCCCTTGTTTGCTTGCCAAATAAACGTTAGTTTGGCTTTATTTTGTTTTTCTGCCAGAAAGAAACAACTAGAGGTTGAGTGACACAGAGCAGACATTTTTAGATTTGTGGGTGGAAAATTCCTCTTGTTTTTGGGCCTGAAGTCCGAGCCCCCTCTGGACTTCCTCCAGGTGATTCCCCGTGGGGACACATTATCTGAGTTCCTTCTGTGCCTCACCCCAAAGAAGGGGTGAAAAAGTAGAAGAAGTGTCACCCCCATTTTCCTCTAAACTTTAAATCCTTTTCTTTCTCATTCCAACTTAAAAAGACTCAGGGAAATCAGAAGGCAGAGTTCTTTGACCAAGAAGATCATAAAAAGAGGCTTTGTCTAATGGTCACACTTCCACAAACTCCCAAAGAAATCCCCACCTTGCTTGGTATTGGAGGGAAAGAAAATTAACATTTGCCAAGCCTGTTGCTGCTTCCTAATAAACATGGTTTCATCTGAGCCGCACAATTGCCCTGGGAGGTCAGGGTCACTCCCCCATTTCACAGAAGAGGAAACTGAGTCTCTGAGAAAAGTCACATGATCAGGAAGGGACAGAGAACTGCCGAGAGTTTTAACCCATGTCCATGTGACCAGAGCCCGTCACTGTGTCCTCCACAGTGCCTGAGATGACTTGGGCAGCCCTGGAGCTGGCCACCCTGTCCCTTCCCTGCTTTGGGCTTCTCATTCCCATCTGGCTTGCAAGCTGTGTGTATTTAATTCTCCTCCTCAGAGCTGCCTCTTCACGAGGACAGCACTTAGGGTGTTGTATTATTGTCAACTGTTTGTGGGCATCTCTCCCCCGCTTGCTTCTGAGTGCTTCAAATCAGGCTCAGAACAGAGAGGATCTTGAGCTTGTGAATCGGCCCATGTGTTATCTCTCTGTGGAGTATTTGCATCTCTCACTGGGGAATAAAGAAAGGAAGAGAAAGTCCAAAACTTCTTAGACATCTTTGTCTGCCTAGGAAAGTGTCTCATGTGTGATAGGCCCTCTATACATATTTGATAAATGACTGAGTGAAAAAATACCTACTACATAGGACTGTCATGCAGCTGAAAGGGGCTGACCTCTGTAACATCCCTACAATGCTTGGCACACTGGAGGTGTTTTAAGAAGTGTGGAGCTGTATGCTGAGTTGTAACTGGGAGGAATACTTGCCCAGGAGTTAGAGGAGTTTCATTCACTTGCTATGTGGTACTGAGAAAGTCCTTTCCCCTTTCTGGGCCTGTTTCCCCAGCTGCCGATTGAAGGCACTAGGTTAGATAACCAGGGTACCTTTTCATTGCTGACTTTTTATGCATGTTGCATCTTCTCCCTTCACTCCATTCCTTCCCCAAACACACACACATGCATGCACACACACACACACACCCATCAATCTCCAAAGTAGCATTCTGCCACCCCGTGGCACTCTCTCTCTTTCATTTCCTTGACCAAAAGCTCCATGAGCTTATTAACCTCTGTTGTCCTTGTTCCCCAGATTTGCCTGCCTTAGTGAAATAGCAATAATGTCCCCTCATATTCATTTTATCAAAAAGCAAGATCTGTTTTGTGGGCCAGGGTGCGCTGGTCCTGAGCGGGAAGAAGAAGTCATTCCAGCTCATTCAACCCATAGATGAAGGGGCTCTGCTGGCTGCCTTGTGCCAAGACGGAAAGAACATTTATCTTCACAAATGTATAGGCAACACCATGGAGGCAGCCCTGCAAGGGACAGAGGGAACGCCTTCCATTCCAAAAGGAGCAGCAAGGTTAAAAAAGAAAAATTTCTCCTAGAATAGGAACAAAATCTCACTCCAGGGTCACTTCCTACTCCACAATTCTAGACGTAAAGATTCATAGAATTTAAGATCCTAAAGTTGTGACTGTGTGTAGTTGACTCTAAGCTTCTATTAATTCTAAAATATTCTACAATTCCATCATTCAGTATTTTTTTTTTCTGTAAGACAAGGACCTAGGACCCTATGATTCTCAGATTCTGTTGACCCAAGGTAAGGGCTTTTCAACTGATTTGTGGGTCAAAAACACCTGGGGGCTTGACACCCAATGAAAATTCCTGACCTTCCATCTCAGAGATTTTGGTTCAGTCCATTTGAGATGTGGCCCAGGAATCTGCAGTTTTTTAGCAAATCCCCCGCCCTGCTGGTTTTGAGTAGGAGCAGGCCACTCTTGGACATAATAGTGTTTAAAGAGCCTGTCACTCTAGCTTCTGTAATTCTAAATGTGATTTGAGAATAGTCTTTTGCTTATGATTCAAGTATTCTAGAACTCTGTTATTCTGTTTCCATGCCTATGGAGAGGATGCTAGGGTGTAAAGACTCTCTTCCTGAGCTTGGGTTTCACCTGAGGGAGGGAAAAGGACCAAGTGTCATGAGTGGAGGAACATTCTGGAAGGGGAGCCTCCTGAGGACACAGAGCAGACTTCCACACCGCTCTCGGTGTGCCTGAGAAAGTCTAGTGCTCATACTCAAATGAGGAGGCTTTCCAGGGTACACTGGATGGCTCTGGGGTGACATGAATATCTGGGGTCATCAGAAGAATTTCTGATGGATAAGGAGGTCCAGCCGTGCCCCAGAGAGCTGGAAAGACCTCGTTTGGAGGAGGGAAGGCAGAAGTCAGAGCAAAGAGCCCAAAAAATAACCAAGCAAGGGAGGGAGGATTTATCACCAAAACAAGCTCCCTATGCCGGATGGCGGGGTGACTGCAGACTGGTGTGGCAGACATGAAAATGTAAGGTTTCAGGAAAGCTCAAGATGAGGGAGATAACTGTGTGGGGATATCCCAGTACACTGTGTGGGCTGCAATGGGACTGCTTTGACATGCTAATGAGTGCCTGGATCTGGGGTGGTGAAGACAGGAAGGGTGGCAGAGGACGTCTGAGGAGCTGGTAGGTGGACACAGAGCTGGGGATGGGCTCTGAGTTGGGGGCAGGCCTTGAGATAGAGAAACGCTCCTCATGGGATTCACACACACACACTCCATGTACTGCTAGTGAGTCAGGGTTCAGATGGGGAAGCTAGAACCCCTTATCTGAGAAATAAAAGTGGAAGGTGGAGAATCCAAAGGTTTCTGCAGCTTCCCAGGTGGGTCAGGAGCTAGCAGGTTGGGTTGCCGTGGGCCATTCTGGTTGAGGAGAATGGTAAAGGAGGGACCACTCTCAGTGACACAGTTAGCCATATGCCCGCACAGTGGCGATGACACACTCCTGGCTGCATATACACCTCCCTTCTTCCCCACACCATCGCAGTGACACCACATGTGCCAGTCCATTGTGATACACTTACATCTGCATCCTTACCACCAATGATGGCACCATTTCCTATTGATGGTAACACCCTATCACCTGTCTCATCACCTATGGATAGAGACACTTAGACATACACAATTACACAGCCTTTGGGTCTGGCACAGTCTGTGTAAACAGTGCCCTCTGCATAAATACTGCCCAACCTGCACCGCCATATGAGGTCCCCCTGCCTGACACCCAGACCATCACTCAGGGCCACTGACATAACCCCCTATAGCAACCACCCACCTAGCTCTGCACCTGACGATACCCTCCCACTGGAGCCACGTCACACCAGGAGGGATACACCCCAACACACTGAAAATCACTTGGTGACAAGACGCACAGCCGCCCTACGGGCACCTGGGCCCCTCCACGTGGATGCCACCCTCTCCCACCTGCACGGTTCCACACTGGGGGCAAACACACAAATGCACCACTGCACACCAGTGGGTTCGCCTCCACGTTGAAGGAGACAGGCGGGGATCCTGACCTCACACCCTAGCAGGGAAGGCACCCTAGCCATTATCAGTGACAAGAAGGGAGGCATTCATCAGATGAGCAAGGTGACCTAGAGCCCTTCCCTGTGAACCACCGCCACAGTTCTGTTTCTGCCTCTGGCACATGACATACCCCTCAAACCAAGACCAACTCTGCTCCCCCAGGTCAAGCTAGAATGACAGGATGTGGGGCCAGCGCTGGAACATGCAGATGTCTCCCTGCACCCACCAGCTCAACTCCCAACTGAGGTCAGGCCCAGCCAGCAGGCTCTTCCTCATCCCCCATGTGTGCCTGAGTGCCCTTTGGACTGAAGCAATTGCAGGGAAGGAAGGGGCTGACTTTCCGACGCGCGACATTCTCACTGATCACCACATTTATGGTCGGTGACAGTTGTCATTCCTCACACACTGTTCCTAAATCCTCACAAAAGTACTGACATTAGCTCTCATGATTGGCTTCCTTAGTGAACATTCAAGGCATGTACACATCATTTAAAAATCTGTTCCAATCTGGCCCCCTGCCCCAGCCCATGGGGCTCATAAATAAAAGTAGAGATTCAGCACCAGCCAGGGTAAGACACCTTAAGCAGCACCACATCCATATTTTACCAGATGACTTTTAGAAGCTGTCCACAGAGCAGGCATGGCAGGGATGTGAGGTTGGAGGAAGGGGTGGGCTGGATTAGAGATGCAGGTGAGGGAGGAAATGCTGACAACCCACGTGACATGAGGACCCCAATCCGGGTGTGAATTCATGGCAGGTTTCTTTTTTTTTTTGGCGGGCCAGTGGGTGGGGGGAGTTGTTTTTTACTCTCGTAGTGAGAAACTGGAGAAAAGGGAAGATGATAAATGTCAATGTAAAAAAATATCTGCAGAGCAAAAGTTACATTTCCATAGACTGTGGGATGTGCCGGCAGAGAAGCAGCCTGGCATGGAGGAAGGACCCTGGAGCCCAGTGTCAGGCGGGCCTGGGGCTGGAATCCCAGCTCTGCCAAAGACTCACTACCTGTCCCTAAGGCCTTGACTTTCCTGTCTTGAAAATAGGGGTTTGTGTGAACTGAAGGAAAGAATGTAATTTATGCAAAGCACCAAAGTGAGCACCTGAGACATTTGGGGCCCAATGTTTGCTATGATTAGTATTAAAATCATTAGGATTCACTGCAGTGACAATAGAGTATTTGAGAACCATGCCCAGGCTGGTAATAAATCCTCAGCTCTGCACCATCTTTCTGTGACAGAAAGCATCAAAGCTACTGTGTCGTGATTTATCCCTGATCGTTCAACGGGATGAAGCTACCCAAACTTGACTGAACTGTCCTTTTATTCACCAGTAAGATTTTCTGCAGTCAGACATGATTCATGTCAGCTCATGCAGTTTTTTATAGACTCATAAGCTTGGGTTCAAAGGGGGCTTTAGCTGTCACCTGCCACCTAACTGTCATTGTCCCAGGACGAGGAACTCACCAAGTCATGTGAGGCAGTCCGTGCTGTGGCTGGAGAGCTCCAACCGATAGAAGATCCTTCTTCTTAAAGCTCCTGTCTGCATCCCCTTTACCTTCCCTTAATTCTGTTTTCCAAAGTACAATAGTACTCTTCTTTCTTTGCAATGGTCATTTATTCGCCCAAGAAGCGTTTCCTTAGCACCCACTTTGGCAGGCACTGTGCTAAGGGCTGGAATCACAGATCGATCAGGACTTGCCAGCCCTCCAAAGGCTCACGTCCCTTCAGCATTCTCTCCTCCAAGTGGAACATCCTCAAGTCCCTCAATCTTCCCTCATTTGACCTGACACCACCACGAAACCACCCCCTTTTCTTCTAAATATACATGAGCTTGTTAAGTTCCATATTAAAGGGTGGTGCCCAGAACTAAGCTCAGTATTTTTCTGAAGGATAAGTCGGATCTTTAGCCCAGCTTGGTCAACATCCACGTCAAAGGCATTGTCCACTGTGGAAAAACCCCAGTTGTAACTAGAGTGCTGCCAGCCAGGTCCTATTCACTGAGGTTCTGTTCTAGAACGACAGGGAGAAGAGAGGAGGGAGAAGGAGAGAGAGGGACTGTGACTCTCGGAACGGCATGATGTCAGATCTCCCTGCCCAGAATTCCCCTCAGGCATTAGTGGCAAGGCTAAGTCACTCTGATCAAACACCCTCCCCTTTTGCTCGCCTCCATTAGTGTCTGCCTCAGGAAAGGGAAGAGAAATAAAGAATGAGCGTGCTGATGGCCCGAAATAGCACTGAACAGAGAACTCAGTCATGAAAGAAGGCCCTTCCTTATACCGCCCCCTACAGCCGGAAAGGGAAGAACAGACATGAGCTTTACAAGGTGACCTTTCCGGGTGAAAAGGACAGGTCTAGCAATGGCCTCTGGCTTGTGGGGGGTCCCTCCCTTTGAGGCCTCTGCTGTGGACATGTGTAAAAGAATAGTATCCCTTTGTTGGAACAAAAATCACACCTCCTTCCCCTCCCGGCCCTGTCCTTCGGCGGCTCTTGCCTCCCCCTCCTTGGAAGGAAGCCATCCCCTTACAGAAGCAGAAGACACCTCCACTCTGACATAACCTGGACGGACGCATGAACTCCTGCAACCCTTTCAAAGGCCCCTCCTCTCCGAAGCCATTTTCTTACACATTGGGCTGGATTAAAGGACGCATTTTAGAGCCAAAGGGTGGCAGGCAGAACAGAGAGGCTCATGGGGAGAGAGAAATAAAGCAGAAAATGAGTGTGGAAAGAGGAGGGGAGACTGGGGTAGGGGCGGGGGTTGTCCTGCCTCTTGGAGGCCCCTTTTCTCCCTGAGCATAGGAGATAAAGAAATAGCCCTCTGGAATACAATTTGCCAAGGGATGCCTTATTCTTCACGGGCTACCCGATCTAGAAGGGGCTGTCGAGCACCTCGCCTAGGGTCCGCTGCCATTCCGCGGCAGCCATCTCCCTCCGAGCCCACACGAAGGGTTCCTCACCCCCATGATCCATCAATAGTCTTTGAGGGCGTGTGTGGCAGGACATGATGCTGAGGGGCTGCGAAGACGAGCTGACCTGCCGGTTGTCCCGTCCTGCAGGAACTCGGAGGCGAGGGCCGCGCAGACTGGGGGACAGGGGCCTCCGGGACAAAGGCGTGTCTCAGAGCTGCAGGGGCCCCGCCTGGAGGATCCTGATGGCTTTCCTGGGCACGCGACCTTTGGGTGCTGCTCCAAAGAGCCTTTCGTCCGTCCCGTACCTCCTTACCGCCCCTGCCCTCCGCCCATCGGAGCAGCGAGCCTGTGGTCCTGGGCGCTGCGGCCCGGACAGGGGGCCACGGGGTTGGTGTTCGAGGACAGGGGGACCGCGAAAGGTGGGGGGGGTGGGGGGGGAGGGGGAAAGACGGGGGAGGGGAGGGGCGGGGCGAGCGGGAGGGGCGGGGCGGAGGGGGAGCTTTGGGTTTCCCGTCTGGACGCGGAGCGGCAGCACGTCAGGGCCTGGCCGAGGGGCGTGATTGGAGGGCGCCTCCGGCAGCCGCCCGCCGCCGCCGCGGCCCCAGCTCGCCCGTGGAGGCGCACGAGGCGGCGGGCGCCGGAGTAGCCGGAGGGACCGCCTCGCTCTGGCCGCCCGGAGCCCCGCGGCGTGGCCCACGCGGTGGCGGGGACCCCAGGTCGGTGCTGCCGGGCGGGGGGCGGAGCCGGGCTGCGGCAACAGGGTCCCGCTCTCGCGTCGAGGCCGCGGGACAGCCCCCCGGGGCCGTGCGGGGCGCGCCCGCCGCGGGCTGAAAGGACAGCCCGGGGAGGCGGGCGGGGTGGGCCGGGGCCGGAGCCCCCCGGGGAGCCAGGGCCGCCCCGAGGGCGGCGGGGCCGGTGGGAAGCCGTCGATGCCGGCTGCGTCGGGCTGCGGTTGCCCGGGGCCCTGTCGGGCCTGGAGGGGGGCCGCCCGAGGGCAGAGCCGGGCTCCCGCCGCGCGTGAGTCGGAGGGCGGCAGAGCGGGGGCGCCGGCAGGGGGAACCCAGCGGCGGCCGCGGGACTGTCCCCGAGGAGGGCCGAGGTCCGGACGCGCGCTGCCTGGGGTCTTCGGGGCGGCCGCTCCCGCATCACAGTTTGGGACGGGGCCGGGTCTCGGGCTTGGAGCCCGGCGTCGGGGGAGGGCGCCCCCGGGGACCGGCCGGGGCGCCAGGACGGAGCTGCCGGCGGGGCTGGGCCCGCGGGGACCGGCCGAGGGGCTCCAGCCCCCGCCACACCCGCCTTCCCGCGGCGCCGGCTCCCGCGGCCTCCACGGCCCCTTCCCCCCCAGGGGCGAGGCGGGAGGCGCGGGGGGTACAGGGACCGCTCCGTCTCTGCCACCGCCGTTGGCGTGGGTCCCCGCACAGAGCAAGTGAGGGTTGACCAGAGTTGCGGTGAACACAGCCCGGACTTGAGCCAGAACAGCGGCCCAAGGGCAAACACTGCAGGTGCCCGCGTCTGCGTGGCCGAGAGCAGGGCCCAGCCCCGAACACCGCCTGGGGCTCCGGCGTCGGGGCCGGAGGAAGTGGCTCGGTGCCCTAGCACTGGGGTGGGCCGGGAGGGAGCGCGGGCGGAAAGCTGTGGACGTGCCCCGGTCCCGGGCGCGCGGGAGGCACGGAACCCTGGTGCTGCACAGCACCCTCCCCCGCCCCGACTCCCCTCCCCCAGCCCAGCACCCCCCTCCTTCCCGCGCGCAGGGAGACACTAAGGTCTCCCACAGAACCACCGAGGCGCGCCTCCTGGCGGTCTGACCAAAGTCCTCAGCTGTGTGCAACCTGCCGGACCAGCATCCTACAGGCACAGGGCAAAATATCTACACGCACGCCTGAACACACGCTCACGCAGACTCACATGATGCCTAAGTCGATAGTTAGACACACAGGATAGTCCTTTGAATGCATGCACTCTCTCACATACTTTCCGGCACACAACGTTAAATTCAACCCATCGAATATGTCCCAAGGCTCCACCACGGACAAGGAGATGTTGTGGACTCTGGGATAGGAGAAATTCAGAGTTCAGAGGGATCAAGAAAGGAAAGACATAGCTGGACAGCGTACACGAGGAGGCACGGCTGCCCTAGAAAGTGTCATGCGTCTCAGAAAAGGAAGCCGCTATCACATCTCACCAAGGAGATACCAGAAGCGTCATGGAGGGAGTGATGGTTGACAAGGTCTTTGGAAATTAATTCTGCTGCTGCTGATGTTGACGATAGCTAATATGTGCTGAGCACCTACTATGTGCAAACTGGACTGAGCACTTTATTTGCATGAACTCAATGCTCACAACATGCCTTGGGCATAGGTGTTAATGTCTCCATTTTACAGGTCAGAAAAAATTAAGTCATTTGCTCAAGGTCACTTAGTAAGAAGTAAGGATGAGAAGTGGCAGAGATGATGTTAAGAGGTTCCCAGGCTATGGAAGTAGCATGAACAAATTCCCAGTGGTTTTCAGAAAGAAAATGTGTTGAGGTCAAGCTGAAGCAGAGCCACATGCGCAGGTATGGGGAACGAACGGAAGCAGGTGCTGGAGCTCGCAGGGCTTGAAGGTCGGCACAGGACTCTGGTATCTGACAAGGCAGTGGGGAGCCGCTGCAGGCTGTGTTTGCCTGAGCATGCCCGTTAGGAAGACTAATTCAGAAGGCCATGGGGAGGATGGTTGGGAGCTACGGAAGGGACAGAGTTAGAGGCTGTGCATGAATCCAGAACCTCAAGGCATCAGCAGCTTCAGGCGAGGAGTGTGTGGACACAGGGAGGATCGTGAAACTGCAGCCCACGGCCTCTCTCTCAGCACCACACCCCAGTCGTGACTTACCTATTCCTCGTGTGCTCTTTTGTCCAGTGTCAGCCTCCCAGTTGACTGAATGCTGGGAAAGCAAATGTTGAATACTCTTTTCCCTGCTGTAGTCAAGGGCTGGCAGAGCAGGCGCTCAAAGAGCATTTGTAGTGTGAGGGAGGGAGGGAATGACTGAATGAGGGAATGAATGCGTGAAGAATTTGCTGACTCTGGGGTTTTCACTCGCGGGAATTGGAACAAGACATGCTGGAGGAAAAGATGGTTGGGTCGGGGAGATAAGAATGAGAATGATCTTTGGACAGATTGAATTCGAAATTATCTGTGACAATATGCAGAAGAGTTAAATGTGCAGGTTTGAAGAGAGAGAGAGAGATCTGTGACTAAAGAAAAGCATAAATCAATAGGGTCCGGTGAGATTCCCAAGGGAGACAGTGAGGGGCTGTGGGAGGGGGAGAGATGGCCTGGGGAACATCTACATTTTAAAGGAAGAGTCAGCAAAGGCGAGAGAGAAGGCCTGTCTGAGAGGCGGGCTGGAGACCACAGGAGTGCTGTGTCCTGCGACTCAGGAGATGCGATAAGAAAACTGAAAAGGGGGGGATAGGGGGCCCTCATCAGCACCCGACATTACAGAGGGATGGAGGGGGAGGGGGGCTGTGGAAGCGCCCCTGGGTCTGGCAGTTACAAGGCCTCTAGCGGCTCTGACTGGCGTTTCTGGAGCAGCGCAAAGGCTGTCCATCTCTGACCTCACAGAACCAAAGGGCTTGATGGGGACATGAAGAAATGGAGACGCCGAGTGGAGATGCGTTCACCACACAGAGGGCAGAGATTAAGGGAAAGGTGGGGTTCAGGGCAGAAGTTGGAGAAGGAAGGGGATAGAAGAGACCTATGGAGAAGAGATTGAAAATAGAAGGGAGGGGGGGTGATGAATGGAGCAAGGAGGAGGTTTGACAGGGAATCCGGAGCACAGGCAGGATTACCTTCAGCCAGGAGGGGGCGCTTCTCCTTAGGCGCTAGGAGGCTGCAGGAGGTCGCACTAGCTGGCATTAACCATTTTGATCATGATAATAGCCACCATTTACTGAGCCCCCTTCATATGCTGAACACGTTCCATTAGTTACTTCTAGCCCTTTGAGGTGGTACTATAATCCTCACTGTATAGAGAAGAATGGAGACTCAGAGAGGTCAACCCGTGTTTGCCAAATGAATGCAGGGAGGCAGAGGAGTCTGGTGAAGGAGATGGTTTGGTGAACAAAAGATAGCATGCTGAATTTGGGTGGTGCCCCCCGGACATCCAGGGGAGGGTGTCCAAGAGGAAAGTGAATGTATTTCTTGGCTTATTTATTGGCTATCTTCCCCCCCACACACACACACACACACACTCTGTTGTCTCTCTCTTTCTCTCATACACACACACCCCAGAATGTCTGAGGGGAGGACTTTATCTTACTCATTATCACATCCCCAGTGCCTAACACACTGCTTGGCACATAGTAGATGCTCAGTTAATACTTCTTGTATGAATAAACATAAGACATCTAGGTGTCATTAAAACCCCGAGAAAGGATGAGTTCCCCAGGGAACGTTTAGAGAGAGAAAGGAGGCAGGGGCTGAGGTCAGAGTCCTGGAAAACACACTCAAGAGATGAGAGGAAGCAGAGGGGCCAGCAAAGCAGGAGAGGGGAGGGTGGGGGAGGGCAGAGGGATAGCAGGAGAGGAGAGCGTGCAGTGGGTGAGGAAGAGGAAAGAGAACTGAGTCCCAGAGAGGAGAGGGGTTTAGGGATGCAGGGGGGTAGCCAGCAGTTCAAATGCTGCAGAACTGCTCCAGCAGAAGAGCTGAGAAGAGGGCCCCAAAGATCACCTGGTCCGGAGAGAGACCTGCCCAAACAGCCAGTTAGGACTGAGGCTGTACCAAAGCCCAGGTGCCCTGTGCACCGATCTCAAGTATCTCAAATTAGAGTCCTGCCTCCTCCACCACCACCTGGCAATTCCTTGAGCTGCATGTAAACACAGAAGAGGAACCCAGTAGTTCCTGAAATCATTTGGTTTTTAAATTGTACATTTCCTGTTCTTAGAAACGCAGTCTGTTTACAGTGTTTTGAATCAAATGGAAACGATTGAGCTGAGCCTCCTTCAAACTCAGAAGTCTGGGTCAGGGTGGGTTCTCCTGCATTTCCTGGAAATCCTGTTCCTTTTTGGTGTGTCCTCATAAATGTGCAGTTAGCAATGGCTAACATTACACACCGGGCACTTGACCAGTATCTCCTCTTCTCCTTCAAACATCAATATATGAGTGGGCTTAATGCTCCCCTGTTTGCAGGGAACAAGCCAAGCTCTCCCAGAGAGCCGCAGCCGGTGAGCATGGGAGGACTACCAACCAGGTGTGTCTGATACCAAACCCCTGAGGGATGTTTTTCTACTCCATCATGACTTTCTCTCCTCAAAACAAGCTATCAGGTGGTATGATCGTGTAGAAGTCCTCAAATAAACCCCAGGGCCCTGTTTTATGGAAAGATCTCCATCTGCTGATATGTTTTCATTTTGAAGGAATTGAGAGGAATCCATAATCAGCCACCCAGTGACCTGCACCTCAGCCTGGCCACAACACCTGACCTGTCTTCTCTGCCACCATTTCTCAAGACCCCTTTTCTTCTTAGCAAATCATAAACATGCCAAAGCTGTGTGAGATGCAAGGCCTTCGGGAGCAGACCTAAGCTCACTTGACTGTCAAGCCACATTGCAGTTTGGGTAGCTCATGGCTGTCCCCATCCACCCCTGAAAAGGGGATTTGTGCTGGCTTTGCCTGTGAAAGAACCAGTGAAACTGAATGGCTAAAACAGAAAGGAAATCTCTAATAAGAGTTCGAGGATCAGGGTTCAAATTCTCAGGGGCATGGGGGGAACAGGCTGAGAAGGAGGCTGAGGATGGGGGGGGCTGCAGGCTTTCTACCCCTCTTCCGTCAATATTGGAATAATTTCATTTTTATGTACTTTGCATATTGATATTCCCATTAAGATTTTAGAGAGAAACCTTCTGAGGCAAAAAAAATAATAAAAAATACAATAAAAACTGAAAGTTGGTGATTTAGGGAGAGAAGAAGGAGGACTGACATAAGCTTAGTGCTTACAAGGCCCATGCTTGGCACTTGAAAGGCCCCAAGCCCGGAGAAGATTATCACACCACCAACCCCTGATGTGCAATCCAAAATAAAAATCAATATGAAGCTATAAAACACACAACTTACGTGTACACTGCAATAAAAATATTTTATTTCTACATTTGTCTAATTTCAGAAGTCTGGAAACATTCATCCACACTGGCTGTTACTTTTTCACTGGCCTCTGATTTGCCAGAGCCCTAAGCCCATTCCACCTCGTGGTTGACCCAGGGCCTGAGGCTGGAATTCTCTCTCCGGTCCCCACAGTAACCCTGGGAAGGGAGGCACTGCCGTTTCTATCTCACAGAGGAGGAAACGAGTTTGAGGAGGTTCAAGAACTGTCTGAAAGTCACATGGCAAATAAGGAAGAGGGTGGCATTAGAACCCAGCTCTTCCTGCCTCCAAATTCCAGCACTGGGGTTCTTTCCAACACTCCCGGCTTCAATCAAATTAGAGCAATATGGTCAAGATGAAGCCTTTTAAGTTGGGATCAGAAGCTTTTTGGCAGCACAGATGTGCCTGGCACATAGCAACGCCCAGAAATAGTTCCTTTCCATCCTTCTGCTACCAGGCCATTGGGTCTTAGCCTCGGATTGATGATGCCGGGTGCCTGAGCCCGGGCGGGGCCATCTTCTAACTCTGTCCCCGAACTCCTCTTTTGCAGGTGAGCACATCCCCCTGGGCCCGGCCTGCCAGGAAAACTGCGTGCAAATCCGGCTGCAGGCCTAGGGCGCACTCACCAGAGCCGGCGGCATGGACTTCGTCATGAAGCAGGCCCTCGGAGGTGGGCCCCCGCCCCCGCCCCCGCCCCCGCCCCTGCCCCGAGCCCCGAGCAAGGGCCCCTCCCGGGGGGAGGCCCTCAGCGCCCCGGCCCCGGGCCGCTGACCCGGCCCCCTTCCTCCCCGATCCATACCCCGCAGGGGCCACCAAGGACATGGGGAAGATGCTCGGGGGAGAGGAGGAGAAGGACCCAGACGCGCAGAAGAAGGAGGAGGAGCGGCAGGAGGCGCTGCGGCAGCAGGAGGAGGAGCGCAAAGCCAAGCACGCGCGCATGGAGGCCGAGCGCGAGAAGGTCCGGCAGCAGATCCGAGACAAGGTCAGCACCGCCCACCGCCAGGGTGAACCGGGCCCCCCAAACCCCGCCCCGGGCCCCCCGAATCCCGGCTCTCACCCACACCGAGCGCTTTCTGGGCCTCGCTCTTCCCATCGGAAGAATGCTGGTCACAGGAGCGCCTCCCTCCGAAGATCAAAGGGTTCTTGTGGAGCTTAAATAAGATAAGGCGCATGTTAAGTGCTCCCTGATGTTTGGTGCTATGGGTCCGCAGCCTAGTACCCGAAACCCTGGAGACCAAATATGTTTGGGATCCAGCATTTGGGAGTTTTGGAAAGCACCCTAGTGCCCTGAGCACCGGTTGGGCGTCCTTGCCAGTGGGCCTGCGGCTGCCACCCTCCGCCACACGCTTCAGTATGTGTCTGCTGGCATCACTGTGACAAGCCAAGACTGCAAGCAGCATTCCTTCAGTCCAAATGAAGTTCTGTCACCAAAATTTGACTCCAAATATATGAGACAACTTTCAGCTCTCAGATCTTGGGGGATTTCAAAAGAGCAGAGAGGTTATTATGGGCAGGTATTAATTTTACAGGAAACCCCATGCACAGTCTTTCTCTGTTGAGCCCCTGCTGAGGGCTGGCAGAACCCCACAAAGATGACAGAATCCCCACTTTATAGCTGGGAGGACGGAGGCTTGGGGAGTTCCCAGGAGCTGCCCACCCGAGTCTGCATGACCCTGAGACCCAGCTCCCGCCTGGCCTGATGCATGTTCTCCGCTGCCCTCCCTGTCCCCAGTACGGGCTGAAGAAGAAGGAAGAGAAGGAGGCTGAGGAGAAGGCAGCCCTGGAGCAGCCCTGCGAGGGGAGCCTGACCCGGCCCAAGAAGGCCATCCCTGCGGGCTGCGGGGAGGAGGAGGAGGAGGAGGAGGAAGGCATCCTGGACACGGTGCTCAGGTACCTGCCTGGGCCGCTGCAGGACATGTTCAAGAAGTAACTGGACCTCCTGCCCTGTCCCCACTCCAACTGTTACTTTTTTTTTTTTTTTTTTTTGGTTCTTTCTTTCTTTTTATTCAGTTCAGTCTCAGTTCTGAAAAGGAAAACCTCAGTTGACCTCTGCCCTGCTCCCTGGCCAGGGGCTTCTCCCACCCAGCACCCCTCACACCCCCTTCATCCCAGAATGCCCAGCCCTCCTCCACCCAAGTTGCTTTGAAAAGGGAAGACAGCTTCCGCCCCCAGCAGGGGGTGTTGGACACAGTGAAGGAGGCACTCAGGACCCTTCCAGAAGGCTGAGGTCTGTGCTAGTGAGGTGACCCCCATACATTCCTTCATGCGCCCCACTGCCAGGAGGACCACTGTCCCCAGCCAGCTGAAGTAATGACACATTCCAGCCCTGCCCAGCATGCTGACCTTTGGCCTCTGGCCCCCAAGGGCCTCCAGGTCAGGGCAGGGGCGCTGAGCAAGAGGGTCAGGGTAAGCCTGCCCCGAGAGGGCCTAGCCCGAGAGCGCCTGCTGTGCTCTGGCCAGGCCAGGGTCCGGGCAGGAGACTGGGCTCTCCTTCCTCTCCCCATGATTCCTCCAACCCCACCCCAAGAGACCTAGCCCCTACCAAGCCAGTCCCTCCAAATGGATCCTCTTCAGACTCTAACTCACCTGGGGAGAGGCCCCAGGGTAAGGCAGTCCTTGTCCTCCCCATTCCACTTGGGTCCTGGGACCCCACTGCCAGGTTGGACCCAGCTTGCCCAGCCACGGGGCTGCCCAGGCCCCCCAGAGAACACTCGGAGCCATGGGGCAGCCACGGCCATGCCAGGGGACCCCCCCATGTGCAGCCGAACTGCCCCCATTCCTGTCCACCGCTCTTCCCCACCCTGTGCTGTCCACGTGCTTCCAGGGCCCCACGGTCCCCAGGAAGACCTTTCCTGGCCAAAGCCCCAAGCCTTTGGGAAGAAGCCAGTTCCACAGACAGAAGACATCTGTCCATGCATCTCATTGGCCAAGAACAAATTCTCTGGGATGTGTAAGGCTGGCACTTGTTCCCCCCCCACCAACACACACCACATTGTCAAGGCCTTCTGCTCAGTCGGTTGTGTGAGAACTGGGGGGCCATGGAGCAAACAAGAGAGGAAAGTGTGTGTCCGTGCACCCAGGAGTGTGCCTAGCAGAGACTGCATCCGCAATGTGTGTCCAGAGGCTGTACATGTAGGTGTATGGTTAGGATTTGTGTGTGGATGTTAGGCAGCCATAGGCGTGTGTGCTTGTTTGAGGTGCTGTGTATGAACTGAACTTGTGTCATGTGTGTGTTAGTTGTCTCATGTGCGGTAGGGCTTGCATGTTTTAGCTTGTATCTACATGTGGTTTCAAAACAGCATGCATGACAAGAGTGGTAGAGATGTGTCAGATGTTGTAGAAGGGTGTGTTTGAGAGAGCTTTCAGATGTGCCAAGACTGTTGTGTGCATGTATGTGACTCTGGGAAGGCAGTGATGTGCAGGGTGTGTGCCTGGGGAGAAAAAACATGGGTAAGATGCCCCCTCTGGGCATTGGTCACAGGTGGCCACATCCAACAGAACTTGTTCTTGGCCTAGAGTCCTCCCACCCTTGAGGGGTTCCTGCCTGAGGTCCTCAGAAGTCCCTGGGACAGACCTGGGCAGTGCCCCAAGAAGCCATGCTGGGCCCCCTGTTAGGGCCCACCCCAAAAACAAGGGCCAGGGAGGGGGCACCTTGCCTGCCCTCAAAGCCCCTGCCCCATTGGCCCCAGTTTGCATCTTGCAGGTTTTCCATCTTAGTGGATTTATGCTTTTATTTCAGAGAGAGACATGTGTCTTCTCTGTCCGTTTCCAATAGTTAAAGCCATATCAGTTAGACTGCAATACTTTAAAGACGAGACAAAACAATCCACATGTTTAGGGAACCAGAAAAATCTCCCCGTCTGTCCCTTCTGTGGGGAGCCGGGTCTCAGCAGCTCCGGCTCCCTGGACTTGCCCTTCTCCCCGCCGCCTCCCCTGTGCCCTTGTGTCCTGCCCCCAGGGGTCTGTGTCTGTGATGGGGAGCCACCTTGCACCCCTGTTGTCTGCTTGTCCGTTTTTGTCATCCTGGGCAGGATGGTCATTCTTACAGCCCTGGGGTCTCAGGCCTCCCCAAGGGGTCCCTCACACTCCCCTGAGTGTGAGTCCCACCTGGACACAAGTGTTCAGAAAGGTCTCCCCCTTGACAGTGGCCCACAGAACTCAAAGGCGGTGCCAGGGCACAGAGAGTGCCAAGTTGGCAGGGAAGACTGAGGCCCAGAGAGCTTCAGATGAGCAGGGGGACCTCGCCATGCAAGATAGCGCATGTGGGCCTGAGGGACCCCAGACCCACAGAGGAGTCCCTGGTGGTCTCCACAGCCCCTCTACACCACCAGAGTGGACTCAAGGGCTCTGCCATATGAGAGTGCCCTCCAGGCTGGCTTAGTCTGGTGCACATCTTGGACTCCTCCAGTCTGCTCCCAAGCAGCACGTCTGGAGGCAGGAGCAGGGAGAGGATTTCAGCCTGGGGCACACCTGGCTCCGGCCACAGCCAAGTGACCACTCCCAGGCCCCGGGAACACAGTGACTGTCATTCCTGACACACACTTGACTGTGGAGAGAAGTTAATGTGTGGCCCAGAGAGAATGTCATGTGCACCACACCCACGGCAGGGGGCAAAATATCTGAGGGGTGCTTTAGCAGGAGGGGGATGTTCACATGAGGCACCTGGGGCAGCAGGGGTGTGGGGCCCATTGGATGGGAGGGGGATGAGTGTGTCACACGCAGATGGGGCAGTGTGCACGTAACACACCTAGGAGGCGGGGACCGGGAGGGAGATCCCTAATTCAGAACACACATACAACATACAAGGTAGGAGAATGGGAAGGAGCGATCACTTGGACAGGGATGAAAACAGTGACATGCAAGGGAGTATGCACCTCTGGTGGGGCACGTGTGCTTGCCCCAGAAGCCCACCGCCATGCTTGTGTGCCGGAGAGAAGGGAAAGGGCTTTGCCTGAGCTCCCGAGCTGGGCGCTGGTAGTGGGCCAGGATTTCCACACCTGGGTGACCTCTGCTCCAGGTCCAGAAGCTCCTGGAGCGTGTGTGTAAAGGAAAGACAGAAGTATGTCAGCCCAGGCCCTTCTCAGGTGGCACAGCTGGCAGGCAAAGCAGCCATTCCAAAGGCTGTGGCTAGAGGACAGTGGGGCAGACGCTCAGCACCCAGCTGGCAGGGTTCCCCACCCGCCCGATGGCTCCATCCTCTTAGGGTCCTGCTGGCCCTTGTCTGACCGGGGGCTGGAAGGCCGACTGGCTCGGATGAGGGGATGTCCCCCAGGCCTGAGGACAGGCCCCCCACACTGCTGCTGCCCACCCTCTTCCCTGGGGAGAGGATGGTGCGGTGCTGGCCCTGGGCCAGGGCTGTGGGGTCCTGGTGAGACCCGGGCTAGGAAGACCACCCTGCTCCCCGGGGGCCCCTTTCCCGCATCTGTGCTCTGTCCTTGTCGCTCTGCTTCCTTTAAATGTGTCAGGGCCTGGGGGGAGGGGAGCGGTATCCCCTCCTGCCCCCCGAACCTGACCAAAAGCCATGGCTGTTGCTCCCCCCTTTGTATGATGCGGATGCTAAGATGTACCAAACCAACCGTGACAACAAAGAAAAGACCTTGTACAGCAGCTCTCAGTCTGTCCTCTTCTGTCCGTCAGCACCACCAGGGCTACATGAGCAAGGGGGCCGACACACAGAGCTCAGGAAGCCACAGGGAACCTCACTGTTAGTCTCATTTCAGGCCAGGACACTGTGCAAATGACCCTAGAAATCAACTGAGGCCAAGTCGGTGCTGCCCAGAGATGCAGGGCCACGCGCCGTCTGCCCTTCAAAGCTGACTGACGGCCAACCCCAGGAGCCGGTGTCCAGCTGGGTCACAGCATACCGCAGCCCATCTCTAGCCATCCTCTACCCCAGGATCCAGGGGTGGCGTGCGGACATGCGGCTAAGGCGCGGGGTGGGCAGAGGTCTGTCACTGGCCATCCTGCCAACCCTGGTGGAACTCCTGCTCCACCAGGCCATGGACAGGAGGCTGGGGACCCAGACAGCACGCCACTCACTGTGGCTCCTGGACCCTGACGCTTCCCAGGCAGGCCTTGTTGAAGGGTCAGGACCAGACCAGAACCTCCCTCCACCCTTGGCTGCCCCCAACCATCGCCCTGCTTCAAGCTAGGCCTCATGTCCTGCCCACTCATCCAGACATCACCCATTCCCACACTGACCTCCCAGCCTCTACCGCTTTCCTTCCACCCATCCTCTCCCTGCCATCCCACCCCACCTAGAGTCACTTCTCCATGTCAATGCCCTGCCCTTCAGTGGCCTACAGGACAGCGTCTGCCTATAGGGTAACATCAGCATTGTCAAAGTGGCCCCATGTCATGTGACCTACAGGGTCGGACCCACACCCAGCTTCATGCTCCGAGGGCCCACAGCCCACTCGTATACCATGCTGTTCCATGTTGGCATATCCTGTCCCCTCCGCCCTCCCCGGTGTACGCCTCTAGCTACTCAAGGCCCAGCTCAGAGGTCACCTGCTGTGTGAAGCCCACACCACGCAGCCCTGTCCCCTGCGCACCGCAGACTTTGATGCTGTGCTCGCAACACAGCGTCGCAGCCGTGCGCTCAGACAGCGCTGGGCTTGCTGGCAGATCCTGTCACACAGCAGAGTGATCTTCAACAAGCCACTTAACCCCTCTGAGTGTTTGCTCACAAGTTAAATGGGATAATAATAATTGTTCTGACCTCCACAGTTGTTGTGAGACATAAATGGGGTCCTGCACTCACACTCTTAGCACCATGTGCCAGGCACTCAATGAATGGCACTTTGCAAATTCCACTGTAATTTATGTCACTGCTTATGTCTCTTTTGTTAACTTGGGAGCTTCAGAAGGCAGGGCTAGCTGGTGCACCAAGGCCTCCCAGCACCCACGACAGTCTAGCCTGCGGTGGGTACTCAGAAACCCAATGCCAGCTCAGGGCCCAAGTGGTCCGTCTCCGTCTCCTCTTCTTCACAGCCCCAGTCGCTTTTCCTTTAGCTCTGCACCCACTGGACAGCAGGGGGAGGGGAAGCAGGACCTGACTCCGCCCCCTTCTACGCTCTAACATCACCTCTCCGGCCTTTCTCCCACACCTGCCTGACTGGGATAGCACACTATGGAGGGCGGGTCCCCTGGGCTGAGCTGGGGCAGCTCAGTGTGCACTGGGAGGCTCTATTATCTACGGCTGCATAACAAATTACCACAAACTTAGTGGTTTAAAACAATACATGTTCATTATCTCACAGTTTCTGTGGGTCAGGAATCCAGGCGGTGCCGGGTGCTCTGCAGGCCAAGGAGTAGGGCCGGGGTCCCAGCTGAAGGCTCAGACAGGCACTTCCAAGATCATGTAGCTGTTGGCAAGGTTTCGTTCCTGTGGGACCGAGGGCCTCAGTCGCTGCTGGCTGCTGGCCAGAGGCTGTTCCCTGTTCCCTGCCACATGGTCCTCTGTTAGGGCATCTCACACATGCCAGCTTTCTTCATCACAGCACGTTAGCCAAGAAGGCAATAGAGAGCATCTGCTGGGAAGATGGAAGCCAAAATGATATGTGACCTGATCGTGGAAGTGACATCCCACCACCTTTGCTGTTTATACTGGTGATGAGAAATCACAGGCCTACCCGCACTTACAGGGAGAAGATTAAACAAAGGTGTGAATACGGGGACAGGGGTCACTGCAGCTGATCAGAGTCGGCCCCCCCACAGAAGCAGGGGGGAAGCAGGGCCGCAGAGGGGCCAGACCCAAACCGCTCCGGCCACAGGGTCCCAAGCGGTGGGGCGAGTGTGTCAAAGCAGGGCAGGGGCCGATGATGGGCTCCCCGAGGGCTTCTGCAAGACTGAGGCTATTTCCAGAGCCAGGTTCTGGGCTTTGAGTGCTTTCAAAGAATTGAGATCGGAGAGAAAGGGAACACAAGGGCTTCTCTGGAAGTCCACCTATGTGCTCTCCACAGGCCACTTCCCCCCGCAACCCAGGTCCCTCCTCAGTAAACAACCCAGCCCCAGATGCTTCTCCTCTGCCCCTCTCCTCTCCTTTCCACTCAGTGGTGCCCCAAAGTGGCCGGGAAATCCCAGCATCCTCTCACTTTTAGTCCTGAAGGCCTTTTCCTCACAGGGCTACTTCTCTCGGTCAAAGAGCACTTACTGAGTGTCTGCTACTTGCTTGGCACAGTACTAGGCCCAAGGAACACACGTCACACAGCCCCTTCCACTAGGGATCTACCCACTAATGGAGGAGACAGGCAGATAAGCAGACTACTTGATACAGGCAAACCCAGGGTGCATGGGGAAGGCTCCCTGGAGGAGGCGACATCTGAAATGAGCCTTAAACAAGAAGTTAACCTGATGGAGAAGGAGGGCACCCCAGGCAGAGGGGCTGGCATGGGCAAAGGTATGGAGGAGACAAAAGTAGCCAGACATGGGTGGCAGGAGTTCGGGGGAGAGAAGTAGGGGACGTCTGCAGCTTACTGAGTTCTTGATGAAAACCTGAGAGCCTGGGATGTCAACCAGAGGTCCAGGCAACAGAGGTTGGGCTCTACCTGTAGGCAAAGGGGAGCCAGTGAAGGGTCTTGAGCAGAGGAGTGATATGATCGGATGTGCAGATTGGGGACAACCATGTGGGCTATGAGGAGGGTGAACCGGGAGTCCAGGGAGGAGCTGGTGCAGCGTCAGGGTTGGGGGTGGTGAGGTCTGACCTCAGGCAGCGGCAAAGGGCCCAGGAGAAGTAGGCGGACTAGAAGGCTACACAGGGAGCAGACTGTCAGGACGTGAGGATTGGGGCGGGGAGCACGGAGGAGGGAGGGTCCGGCCAGGGCCTTGTCTCCACTGTGGACGCCTCCGTTCTTCATGATCTGGCACGCTGGTGGGAGACAGGTTTGGAGGAAAATAATAAGTTTGGTTTGGGGCTTCTTGGCTTGAGGCCCCTGGGCAGAATCCAGTGGGCAGTCTGCTCTCCACAGAGAGGGACAAGAGAGGCTAGCCACTAAGTGAGGCAATGTCTTGACCGTTTTCTTCACCACAGGGTTCAAAGCACAAGAAATCAAGAAACCTGAAATGGGAAGAGGATTTAAGTCAAATCTATTCTCCCATGCAACCCAGGAGTCCCTCCTGTGGTGTCTTTGGTAGAGAGCAGTCCCCACAGGGTCAGGTAGCTCATTACAGTCAGACAGGTCCCTTCTTTCACCTAAACCTAAAGTCGCCAGGAGGCAGGGGGTTAATGAAGCCTCCTCCAGCATCCCTTTAACTGACTGCAAAATTCTGCTTCCAGACCACTCACTTAGCACTTGTAATTAGTTGGGACTCCTTGCCTGACCTGCGAGATGATTCCATTACCCCCAAGGACAATGTTTCCTCAGCTGGGGTCTTCCAGCGGGAGCTGTCTCTACACTCCCAGCCTCTCCACAGGCACGGCCTGGACAAATGCAGGTTCCAGCCTTGCCTTCCTCTCTGCGTGAGCTCAGGCAGGCCCTTCCCGCTCCAGGCACCCAGCCGGCACGTGCTACATGCTCAGTGGGTGGGGCGAGAGCAGGCGTATCACCTCTCGGACTACAGGCCCAGGGCACCCCAGCCTAGGGCAGGCCCAGTGGTCTCCAGCTTTCAGCCCCATCACCTGCCCTCTGCTCGCAGAGTGAGAGGCACTTGGCATGACCCTGTCTACAGGAGGGTCAAAATAGCCCACCTTAAAGTCCACGAGGCGGGAGGAAACAGGAGGGAGAGCAAGGAAGTCCGCACTCACTAAGCTCTCGCCACATGGCAGACATAAGGGCTGCTGCTTTAAAGACACCTGGTCTGCTCATCCTGACAGGAATTTGTGAACTCAGAATTATGCCCATTTTGCATATGAGAACACGGAGACTCAGAAGTACAGGCATATAATGGGAATGAACATAAGCTTTGGTTTTCAGACAAAACTAGCTTTGAATCCTGATTCTGTCTGGCCTTTGACATATGACTCTGTGAAGCTTGGTTTCCTTATCTATTTAAAAAAATGAGTATAATAAAGCCTAACACCACCCCCCTCCCACCACCCAGGGTCATTGAGGGAATTAAATAAAATAATGTCTGTAGATCCCCTAGTACAGTGCCTGGCACATAGCAGGTACTTAAATAATGACAGTCATCACTACAAAATGCTACTATTACGATGGTAAGATGGATGAAGACAAGAAGAGGAGAATAGGAAAGACGGGAGAAGTGGAAAGGATCAGGAAAAGAATTAATTTCAGTAAAAATCCTCAAGTCAACCAAACAGTAAATTGGGAACTTTGATTTAAACCAAATCTGTCTTATGTCTTTTTACCATAATACAAGACAAGGTAAGAGGTAAGGTCACCAGCGAGAAGGAGGACAGAAGGAAATAACTGCCTCTTCCAGGAAGCTCTCTTCAGCTCAGAAGAAACTTAGCAATGTTTCTTAACAATGTATTAGTTATCATCACTACCTGAAAATTACCCAAAACTCAGTGGATTAAAGCAATAAATGTCTATTTTCTCACAGTTTCTGTGAGAATTCTGGAGTGGCTTTCTGGGTCTCTCATGAAAGCCAGTCAAGATGTTGACGGGGCTGCAGTCTCATCTGGAGACTTGGCTGGGCCTGGAGGACCCACCTCCAAGATGCTTCAGTCGCCCTGCTGGCAAGCTGGCGCTGGCTGTGGGCAGGAGGCTCCCTTTCCAGGAGAGCCTCTCCAAAAGGCTTCTTGTGTCCTCACAACATGGCAGCGAGCCTCTCCCTGAGTGAGAAATCCAAGAGAACAAGGTGGAAGCTGCAACATCCTGTATGACCATATGAATGGTCAGCTCTACAAATCAGACCAGCTCTGATTCAGTATGGGAGGAGACTACACAGGGCATGAATGCGAGGAAGAAGATTGTTGGGGGTCGGGGTCATTTAGATGCTACTTACCTCCCAATGCGTGCCTCAGCCTACCTTCAGCTCCTAGTCGGCAGACAACCCTTCATTCCCCCATCTTCAGCAACCACTTCCTCATTCCTTTCTGCCTTCAGCGAACTCTTCCCAGGGGACCTCCCCATGGTCAACCACTGGGCTAGGCATGGCCTTTCAAACCTGAATCTGACATGGTCATGGGAGCTCAAAATCCACATATTCACACCAACACACAGCGGAGCATAAAACATTTGGATTTTTCCCAGACACATCTGGTTTTAAGGATGGTTTGTTACACTGAAGCCAATCGACCGTGAGCACATTATTTTACCCCTCAGGACCTCCATACAAAAGGATAATAATGCTTGCACTGCCCGGTTATTGCAACAAATGCATCAAAGTGCCTGGCACTGATGAAGTGTGGGAAGGCACAGAGTTGGGAATGGCTCTGTATTTTCTGGTCTGAGCTAGTGGGCAGACAGTGGAGCCCTTCTCCAAGAGAGGGCGCCTTGAACGGGCAGCAGGTCTAAGGTGCGGGTGAGCCGTAGAGCCTGCGGGGCATGGGAGCGCCCTGGCACATGCCCAGGGGCAGAGAGTCTGAGCTGGGGTAGGTCATGAATGAGATTCAAGGCCCTACAGCCAATGGTCCGAGGTGCAGGCGGGAAGGGAGAGGAGCAGAGGCGGCTTAACAGTCACTGAACAGATTTCTCTCTACATGAGAAAAGGGAAAACCAATATGGGAGTAGAAGGATGCCTCAAATAGAGCTGGCTGGATTCTCGGAGATGACAGGACAGGGGGTGAGGGTCCTGTGGACACCGCAGCCCCTGGCCCGACCACCACGGTAGCCAAGGAGCCCCGGGGTGGGGATCCATCTCGAGGAGGCTCCAGGGACTAGCTCTGAAGTCCACGCAGCTCCGTACCTGCATCCAAAGATGCTCACAACACCATCGCCGCTGCTCAGGGCCATGCACAAGGGTGACAGGTTTCAGCCCTGGAGAACCCCCAACATCTGCCCTCCTCCCATATAATGAAAAGAAGGGGTTCCCTGGTCCAGACAGAGATGGGGCCAACCCCACCCATCCCCACTACTCCCACAGTTGTCTTCCCTGGCCCGGCAAGCTCACGTCCTAGGGAGCATTTAATAACCGGTTGCCAAGTTCCCTGGGGACTGACTACTGAGGCCGCCTCCCTCTCTGCCTCCCCTGGGGCCCTGGGCTCCGAGCCCTGCCCCTCCCCCTGCTCCCACCCTGCCTGTTGGTCTCCCAAATGTCCCACCCTCCCCACTAAAGCATGCAAGCCTAAAGGTCCCCATCTGGGCCCCAAGTTGCCATGCTTTAAATGGGAGAAGGAGCTCCAGGCTCTCAGGGAGGCTACAAGAGGAGACTGGGACCAGTGACCCTGGGGCCAGAAAGCGAAGTCCCTGCCTGTGCCTCATATTTGAAAGTCCTCAATGCTGCTGAGGGCCAGTGGGGCTCTCCTGCCATTTCAGGGACTGTCAGGCTGCAACTGGGGCTCTGGCCCCCGGCATCAAAGGGCCCCAGCTTGGAAGAACTGGGGCTTGGACAGCAAACAAATGTCACGCCCTCCCAGCATGTGACCGTGGGGAAAGTTTCCTGACCTCCTGGAGCTCCTTGGTCTATAAAATGGGGACGTTGATACCCCTCATGTAGGAAGGAGGAAAGGAGGTCATGTATGTGATGATCATGACACAGGGCCTGGGGCACAGGATGTTCATAATAAATTACATGCCAGAATGTTTCCAATTGCCCTCCTTGGCAAGGTGAGGTATCCAATCAGGATGTGGCGGTTGCCCTGGAAACACAGGTTTCTCTGTACAAAGGGTCAGCAGATGCCACGGGGACTAGGCTTCCCTTTCTCGCTTTCCCGAGCCTGCTTCTGTCCCTCCAGGGGCTAGTACTAATTTGTAAAACTCTTTTCCTCCTCTTGCTTAATCACTGCAAATTCCTGGAAGGCCTCATCAGGCAGAGTTGATGGTTGGGCCCATGAATCATGGAAACTCTGATCCCTCCGTCACACATCCTTACTCTAAACTGCAAACAGTTCCGTGCAAGAAGGAGAGAGGGCGCTGCCCACCCCACGCATGGGGCTGACCATGACCATGGCGATACACTGGCGCCGCTCCTGCACATTAGGGACTGTAGTACACACCTGTGCCGCTGCCCGGGGCCAGAAGCCCTACCCTAAAGGGCTCCAAGAGGGCTCTACTGACCCCGCAGCTCGGGTGCCCCAGACTTCTCTCAGCCCAAGGTCACAAGGGACCAATGGATAGGTGTGTCTCCACAGACCGGGCTGTGGGCTCCTCTGAGTTTCTGTAGGAAACACCCACTGAGTTTGCTGGCCAGCCATCTCCCATTTCTCTGGGTACAAGTCCCCAAAGCACTTTGGGGGACCACCCCTCTCTACTTCCAGCTCCTGCGGTCCTGGATCCCTGGTTCCAGGTGTGGCCATGCGACCAGGTTCAATCTGTAAGAGGACTTCATTCCCCTAGCCATGTGATAGGGTCCAGGGTGGTCATGTGACTCCAGTGTGACCAGTAATAGGTCCATCCCTTTAGCCACTTGATTGGTTTAGGGATGGTCACATGATCCTAGTGTGACCAGTGAGAGGACCACATTCCCTTAGCCAGTGATCTGCTCGGAAATGGCCAATTCTGACCAGTGAGAATGCTGCCTGGGACTTTAGCTGGAACCACCGGGAAAGAGACTCCGTCTCTCATCTGCAATGGCCGAGCCGACCCAATAAGGACCTGGAGCTGCCAGCAGCCATCTTGTCACCTTATGGGGAACACCCACCTGGGAGGGGAGCCCACACAGAGGAAAGCAGAGCTGCCAGTTTGGGCCCTTGAGTGTCAGTCAGTCTTCTCCCCGCCTTCTGCCCCACATTCCATGGCAACCCCCTTATCAGCCCTGAGTCGCAACAGAAACAGGTTTTAGGAGGAACAGCTCTCATGCGAGGCGAGCACTGACCACTGGGCCCAGTCAGGCAGCACGAGTGTGGGCGACAGCTCTGCGTTCCCGTGTGCCCGGCCTTGGTCAGCCGCATCTTCGGCATGAGATTCAGTGACACTGTCGTTGAGACGGAGTTAATACTGAAGGCAAGCCAGAAGACCCTGTACTGTTCCTGCATTGGACTGTGCTACTTCCACCTCTTCGTCCTGTGACCTCCTCGATGTCACTCCAAGCAGTCTTATTCCTCCCACGACGCTCCCACAGATATAATACAGATTGAGTGCTTACTATATGCCAGCATTGTGCTGTTGCATTTAACCTGAAAAATAGTCCTACAAGGTAGGGACTAAAATATCCCTGTTTTGCAAATGAGACTTCAGAAACCCAGAGTTTAATTCACTTACCCAAAAACCATACCCTCCCCTTTGGTCCATTGTGCTTCATTTTGCTCTTGTCACCACCCCGCAAGACTCTGAACTCCTGGACATAGTTCATCTCTGCATCCCTCTCCACTCAGCAGAGAGCCTTTATACCAGACCAAAGCATCTGTAAAATGCTGACCACCAAGAGAAACTCCCAAATATCCCTCCTATTCACCCCCTACACTGTCCCCACCCTTAGACCCTGGTATGGGCTGAGTGTCCCCAGGATAGACTAGGAAGGCTGAAATCCAATGTCCCCAGAGGCCGACAGGGTGTGCAAAGAAGAAAGCTGGTAGTAGGGTTACTTCAGTTAACTGAGAGCCCACCTGCTAGACACATCATGAGGCGATCAACTCAAAGGCGGAGTCTATTATAAAAGAGAGCTGAAGGTATACTATTCATATTTGTTTGGATCTGCCTTTAAAAACCTGGAAGGATACACAAGAATCTAATACAAGGGTTTTATTTGTGGTGAGGAGTTGAGAACAGAGTACGTTTCAGTAAGTGTGGGAGTTAGACTCTTTGTTCTATACTGTTTTGTACTGTTTTGATTGATTTTTGAACTGTAAGAATGTATTACCTATTTAAAACAAATTAAAAATTTTAAATAATGAAAGAAGCAAGTCCTACTCACCTCCAGAAGACTGTTGCCATGCAATGTGCAGGCCCTGGGTTGCTGGGGGTAGCAATTATTCAGAAGAAGCCAGAATATAGGAGTTTAAAGTGAAGTAGCCCCATTTTACCATCTGTTGCCCTTTATTATGCTCACAGCATCTCAGGTTACCTTTGGGACACCTCTTCTCCCCAGCTTCCCTTGAGAGGCGCATCCTACCAGCTCTAGTAGTGACCCAGGCATGGCCAATGAGTGTCAGCCCTGGGGTTTATCCTAGACCTGTTCATCACTAGGGGGCGTTTTGGCCCACTATTTCTGCCAGTGTTCCTGAACCAGAAGGATGTGGGCCTGCAGCTGTTGGGGGCTATCTTTAGCTCTACAATGGCAGACTGTCTGAGAAGCCAACACAGAGGAAACCAGGACTTAAAGATGGACAGACAGGTGTGTAAAGTGTGTGTGTGTGAGTGTGTGTGTGTGTGTGTGTGTGTGGAGAGAT
Source organism: Phataginus tricuspis (assembly GCA_029783875.1). Taxonomy (NCBI): domain Eukaryota; kingdom Metazoa; phylum Chordata; class Mammalia; order Pholidota; family Manidae; genus Phataginus; species Phataginus tricuspis. The sequence goes on along the minus strand of JAQQAC010011087.1, from coordinate 1,285,564 downwards.
TGAGACCCATCCTGATGTTATCCTTTGAGCTCCTGGATCCATCTATTTCTGACGTCTAAGTTCTATCTTCCAAATTATGTGAACAAATCAAGTCAAGTCCTTTCATTACTTGAATTATTTTGAGTTGAAGTTTTATTACTTGTAAATATCCTCAAATAACCACCTATAAAGTATGTAAGAGCTACCATTTATGGAGTCTCTATCAACTTACTGAGCACTCCCTGAGGACTTTTTATCCCTATCTTGCAGATGTGTGAACTCATAGGTGCTGGAGTGGATAATATGATACGCCACCCCAGGTACCCCTCCAGAAATAAGAGGCCTACTGCTCCAGGTGCAGGAAGCACAACTAACAGATAGCCCTCAGCCATCTGTCCCTTCAGGGACTGCCTCAGCAGAAGACCACCTCACGCGAGGTGACACCCTGTTCCCATAGCTGCCCACATCCAGTGACTGATCAAAAGGGGAATATAAAAGCCAGGGTCTTTGCCCCAACTCGGGACTGCTCTAGAAGATCAGACCACCTACAGAACGTCCCGCAGAGTCAGCAGAAGCTTCAATCTGTAGCATAAGGCAAGTTCTCTCTCTGCTCTATTCTACTTTCCCTTCCCTTCCACAGGTGTTGGTCCTAAGAATACTTCTTAATAAAGATCCCACATGCGGAATTCTGTCACAGAGTTTGCTTTCTGAAAACCCAACCTGTTTCATACAGTTGGTACCAAAAGTGGGTCAGGAAAGCAGACACTGGGATGAGAGTTTGAAGCTGAGTCGCCTGCTGCCCAGCTGGCACAGGTGATGAACTGGGGTGGGAGGCTGGTGAAAGGGAAATCATAGCTGGTGTTTCGTATTTAAGGAAAGTAGAGGAAAGAGTAACTCTAAGGAAAACTGAATTGGGTGGCTATTGTTAAATGTAATTGATCTGGAAAAAGAAATTGCTGAGCGTGATTAATCAGCAATTAGAAGCTAAACGTGCAAGTCAGAGGTCCTTCTGTTGGTGTTTAGAGGGGCCGTCACCCCCTGCTGTTGGCAGGGGCAGGAGCCAGGTCGGGAGGTAGAGTGCAGAGGCAATGAAAAGTCATCCCAGGCTCCAAAGAAGGTTCAGCTGCAGCCGAGGCCGGGCTGCTATGCCAGGTCAGGCTCTGGTTAGGGGCGAGTGGAACTCTGACTCACAGGCCATGGGTCTGGATGGCAGCCCCCCCACAAACAGCTGACTCTGGAGTCCCTGAACCCTCCCGGCACTTGAAGACTGCAGAGGCCTCTCCCCACCTAGACAACATGGCCAGACGCGGGATCTGCCCCATTTCCCTGCTGCCACTGGGCCAGTAACCAAACTTAAGTCACAATGTTAGGCAGGAAAATAGATACGAGCAGGGTGGAAAGAGAATAAGGCCAGGAAAAAGCCCACCAAAAAAGACCCAAAGTAATCAGTTAAAGCTCAAAAAGCCAGGAGCAACTTGGCCCGGAATGTTTGGATATTCCCCAGAGAAAGGAGGGTACCTCAGCACAGCCCATGTCTTTATTGTGTTGATCATTCAGGCCCAGCTTATTTTTTAACTTTACCTATATGCTGTTTTTTCTTTCTCCTTTGGCCCTAAGTGGAGTTTGCACCATTTCCTTATGAGGGTGCACCCCCAGCCTTTAGTCACATTCCTAGAGAATCCTTAAAAGGGGGAACCCCCAACCTTTCAGGGCACTCCTTTCTCTGAGGTCACCCGTACTTTCTAAGTGAGTAACCTTTTAACTTTAAACTCTCTTTTCAACCTTTCAGGGTGCTCCTCTTTCTGAGGTCTCCTGCACTTTTTCTCTAAGTAACTTTAAATAAAACTTCTACTCTGCCTCACTACTATGTCTCTGCCCTTCAATTCTTTGCTGCAGCGGGAACAAGAACCAAGGAAAATACACAACACTCCCCCAAGAACAACACAAACTAACCGGGGGCCTGTTGGGCCTGATGTGGGAAGATCGGGGCTCTACCCCAAAGGAGCTGCAGCACCTAGTCAATAAGGGTCTGGATTTGGATGGAGGGTGTTTGACCAAGAGAACCAGATCATATGGTTGGATAAAGGGAGCATTTATCAATTTGGGAGCATTCTCCCAGGGTTTAACACCCTCAAAAGGAAATGGTGCAAACTCACTACCTAGGTGGCTCCTAGAAGCATGGAGAAAGCAGTGGTCCATGTGAAGTAAGAAGTGCCATGGCAGCTGGTGGACAAAGGGACTGAGAGGCCCAGAGAGGCAGGCACAGCAGAGGAGACTGATCATGTAAGACTGGAACCACCCCCTCAGAGGCCTACATAACACACAGGACACAGAGGACACCCCCTCAGCAAGGCTGTCAGGAATGTGCTGGTGAGTGGCCCCAGCATCTCCTGGACGTTCCCTCTAGGCTGAGGCTGGTGGCAGGAAGTGCCATTACAGAAATGGGCTTGCTCACAGCAACGGGGATGATAGGGCCCTGAAAAGACAGAGCCATGTGAAGACAGGAAGACAATTTTGTGAAGAGTGATAGGTGGAGGGACAGCCAGGGGAGCCTGCCCTGCAGAGCCAGAGGGCAGAGTGTGAGGGCGATACCAGGACACAGCATCCCTAGGGGCAACCCAGGCAGGAGCCGACCTGGGGGCCACTCCATCTGCATAGTAATAAACGTCAAGGATAGGCCGTCAGGAGACAGTCACTTCAGTAAGGTAACAATCCCTTCCCAGTTTCACACCTGGGGTGTCTGGACCTGGAACCCTTGGGTTGAAGGAAAGCCCATGTCCCCAGGAAGGAAGGGCCCCACAATAATACACAGCAATGATTTCCCCAGCCCACCCCCCAGAGTTCCTCAGATCCCTGCATACGGGGAAGGGGAATACGCCAGCATCTCCAGGACAGCTGGGCAAAGAACCGAAGTTCACACTGATGCCTGGGAACGCAAAGCAGCATCATGGTCCTTGCTCAGGGGGCCAGCTGATGGATGGAGTTCTAGCCCAGGCCAGCTCCCAGCGGGTCTCCTGGGTCGTACCCAGGGGCCTCCAAATGTAAAACTGAAATGGACATACTTAGTAACTGGTGCAATCCCCCTTCTCCTGTGCTGTCAGAGCTCTCATGGTGGGAAGGACAAGTAGAAGCCTCTGAACCTGCCTCTTCTGGCCAAGACAGTAAATCAAAAACCTGTATTATATCCCAGGGGATGGCAAAGAATAGTGCTGTTCTTAAAGATCTACAAGACACAGGGATGGTAATTCTTATCATAGCTCCATTTAATTCACCCATCTGGCCCCCATAGAACCCAGATGAATCCTAAAGAATGACCATACACTACCAGAAATACGAGTAGCAGCCCCAGTGGCGGCCACCTTACCAGGTGTAGTATTGCTGCTAGAGCAGATCAAGGCGAACTCAGGTATGTGTTATGAAGCCATTAATTTGATAAATGTATTTGCTTCCATCCAGACCAGAAAGAACATGAGAAACAGTACACATTCACAAAGAACAGGGGACAGCACACGCTCACCTTAGCACCAGGTCCCGCCGCGGTGGTCCAGGGAGATCAGCACCGGCCAGGCGTGCAGCAGTGCGTCCCACCGATCATCACGCTGACGACACCTCGCTGGCCCAATACGTGAACGAGGGGCAGCTGGCTTGCTGGAGGCCAGAGGGTGGGAGAGAAAACTAAGGAAGATGCAGGGACCACCACAGCAGTAAAATTTCTAGGAATCCAGTATCCTAACAAATAGTGGAAAATACCTCCAAAGTAAAGACAAATTATTTCATCTTTCACCTCCTATCATAAAGAAGAAAGCCCAACACCTGACAGGTGGGTTTGGAAGCAAATATTCTCTACCTGAGAGTATAGCTCCAACCCCATTTGCTGGGGGATGTGGGGTTGCCGAGACTAAGAGAAAGGAAGGATGTTGTAGAAGGTTCAGGCCGCGAGCACCATCAGCCTTACTGCCCGGACCATCTGATTCAGCAGCTCATATGGTACCAGACATGCTGGACAGCGACACATATAGGACGGGACAGTGACAGGACAGGGTGCCGTGTGAGGTACGGCAGGCTCCAAGGGGAGACTCAAACTGGAGACCCCGAGGGTTCTGGAACAAGCACATACCATTTGTAGCAAAGAATTATACATCTTTTGCAAAACAGGTAGTGGCGTGCTCCTGACCGTGGTAGAGATCAAGCCCCCCATGACGAGACATGGAGTGGTCGTGTACCCAGAACTGCCCATCGTGCACGGGTCTGTCAGACCCACAGAGTCATAAAGTGGAGACACGCTGAGTTGGAGATGAGCAGGACCTGCGCTCACCAGCAAGCTGCCCAGTACGTGGGAAGACCTGTGTCGTCCATGCTGCCGGACCAGCACCCTCAGCCCACGCAAATGGCCACGCCAGAGACCCTGCACCACCGGTGGATGCGGAAGACAACACCTTAGATTGCCTGGGTCAGCATGTGGCAGAGGACCTCTCTGGACCCCTCCACCCTAGGAAAGTGAGGGATGGACACACAGATCCGCCTTTCCTGGCCACAGGCTCTCTAGCCAAGGGCTCACGAAGTGCTTGAGCCACTGGCACATGATCCCACACGACATGACACCAGCCCCAAAACCCACCTTATGGCAGAAAGCAGGAAGTGTGGGAGCGGGCCGGCCCACAGCCACGGGTGCCCCTGTCCGTGTCACACACCACAGTATCCAGAAGCTGCTGGCCAAGTGGAGCACTGTGACGGCCTGCTAAGACACACCTGAAAGCCAACCCAAAGACAATATTTCATGGTGTTTTGGCACCATTCTTCAAGACACAGTATCACTTTAAACTGAATGCCTCCTAGGGCACTGTGTCCCCAGTGGGTAGGACACACAGTCCAAGAGGCAAGGGCTGGGGCCCCAGAGGCCTGTTCACCATCACTCCCAGTGAGCCACCTAGAGAAGCTGTGCTCTCCACCCCTCACCTGGGCTCCGTGGGTTTGGAGGTCCTTGTTTCCCGAGGGAGGACACTTCTGCCAGTGGGCACAACAGGAGTCCCTTAACCTGTAAGCTCCAGCTGCCCCTTGGCACTCTCGGTTCCTCAGGTCCAGGCACCGGCCTGGTCACCCTGACTGCAGTGACTGAGCCTGGTCATCGGGAGAGGGTCACACTTGGGGACAGGGAAGAACGCAGTAACACCTAAGCGATCCCCTTGGGCACCTCTAGGTGCATCCCTGCCCATTTTGGCGGTAAATTGACAAGTGCAGCCACCCTGGCCTGAAGAGGCCATGGTGACCAGGGCCTCGTCCTCGGCCCCCACAGAAATGGTCACCCGAGAGTGAGGCGGTCAGCGGCAGGTGGTGGAGGAGGGTCAGTTGCTCAAAAGTTTCAGTGGGGAGCTGAGTGTCCACTAGCCTCCCTTTCCAGTTCCCCCCAGAAGAGCCTCTCCCAGAAGTAGCCCAAGGACTGTGGGTTCTGTAGGCACCACCCAGGTTCCCCTGCAGGAATAAAGGACTTACTACACCAGCTGCTGGGCTCACTGCTAGCCAACGGTTGTCAGCCCCCTCCTGCTCAGCTCCCTACCCCCAGGTGGCCTACATGCAATGATATCAACACGGGGTGCAAAGGGCCAGCCCCTTTACCTCAAGTCAGGACAGCTTGAGTGGCAGAGGCAAGCCACAAACCCACTGCTGTATTGGCCCAAAGCCTGTGCTTCTTCCTGTAGAGCATCAGGCCGCCTTTACCCAGAGACCCAAGGAGTTAGCATGTGCAGGGCCCAGAAAGGGAGACACAGAGCAGGCTGCTTGATGGAACTCACAGCACCCAGATTTGGACTCCTGTCAGGCCAATTACCTAAACTGCTCCATGGCGGCTGGTGGCATTGCTGAGTCCCCACTCACAGGATGGGGGAAGGCAGTGTACAGCCTCATTTTCCCCAGCTCCAAAATGGGACCAAAAAAGATGCACCTGTAAATCTTGTGCAGCTTCACACAAGCTGCCCGTTTGCACGTTGGCAAGGCTCCTGGCCCACAGGCGCCTCTCCATGAATCCAGCCATTACTATTCAGAAGCCGTGGAGCTAATTAGCCTTGCTGCTGATGCAACAGGAATTCACAGTGCAGCAACAGGCCCACCGAGGGGAGGGTGAGGCTGGAGCATCTCATTTTGACAAATGGCTTTTGTTTACCCACGACTGGCAAACAAACGCTCCGCGATGCACAGCTAATCACCTAAAAATAACAGCACATATGTTCCCCCTGAGGAGTGTTCCTTGCTAACAAGTACAGTGGCCATGGGGTGCTGGGGGGTGGGGGGCAGGTTCTGTGCCTCTCTCCGTGCCCCCTTCAGCCCCGCGAGAGCCACCTGAAGGTTCTGGACACCCATCTTCCCACTCCCCGCATTCAGCCTATCACCCACACCCCTCAGCCCCACACAAGCCTGCCCTCCCTTCTCTGTCCCTGGCCTGGGCCCCAGCTGCTGTCCTGGGTCAGGCTAACCACTTCTTGCCCGGATGACACCCAGTCCCCTCAGCACTCTCCCAGCTCCACTCTGCCCCCCTCTACCCTGCCCCAGAGGGACCCCTCTAACACGATCTGACCACAACACTCTCCTGCTTAGATCCATCCATGTCTCCCCAACCCCAAGGCCATGCCAACCTCATTTTCCACACCAGTCTGGCCCGGCCATCAGTGCTTAACGCCTCCCGGTGCCTTGAGCTCTCCCCAAGTTCTCAAGCCTCTGGGCCTTTGCAAAGCCCAGAGTAGGGCTCCTTCCATGTACACACCACCTGGCACTCTTGGCCAGGCATGCACTTTCCCGTGCATCTGCCCAGGAGGCAGACAAGTGGAGTCTTCTCCCAGTGCCCCACTGCGCACCTGACATCTCCTGGGTGAGAGTAGGGATCTCAACAAGGTGTCCAAAAACACACCCAGGCTCACACACTCCTCCTGCTATGGTCTCAGCGTGTCCAGTTGCTCAGGCCAAAAGCCACGAGGGCCTCTCCGACCCCTCTCTTTCTCTCCCACACCATATGCAATCCATCAGTACATGGGGTCACCTCTTTCTTCCAAACACATCTGGACTCTCCCTCAGCACTTTCACACCGTCACCCCATCTCTCGCCTCCAACCAGTCACCACACAGCACCCAGAAGGTTCCGTAAAACTGGTCACATCCTGGCCCTCTGCTCCCAGCCCTCCAGCAGGTTCCATCTCAATGACAAACTACAGTCTAGGTTGGCCAAATTGAGCAAATGAAAATACAGGATACCCGATTCAATTTGAATTTCAGAGAAAGACAAATTTGCAGGGGACATACTTATACTAAAAAATCCTGTCTTGTTTGCCTGAAATTCAACTTTAACTTGGCACCCTGTATTTTTCCAGCAGCCGGACCCGCAGGGCCTGAGATGATCCGGGCCCCGCACCCTCTACCTGCACCTCCACCCTTCCCCACAGCTGTGGCCTCTGGGCCCCTTTCCGGGCGGTGGGCCTGCTCCACCTCAAGGATGTGCACTCCCGTGTCCCCCACCTACCGAGTCTCCCTGACACGTCCATTCAGCTCACTCTCCTGCCCCCTCCAGGTCTCTGCTCAATGGCTCCTTCACCAAAACCTGCCCAACCGCTCGATACAAAATAGCTGCTCTGCGTCATCTTTCTCCACAGCACTCATCACCTCCCACCAGAGATGTGCCTGCTTTGTTCACAACTGTATCACCACACTTAGAACAGTGCCCGGCACATTATAGACACTCAATAAATATTTTTGAATAAATGATAAATAATTAGCTTCTCAAATCGTGGCGTCCTCTCCTCTATAAGGCTGTCCTTGATCACACACGTGCTCCAGGCAGAGAACAGCACCCCTCATCCAAGCTCCCAGGGGTTCGGGTGGCCCATTGCCACCCACAGGCAAGCCTACCCCGGCTGACACACTCCCCTAGCCCAAAGAACTGCAGGTGTGTGGCTATATTTCCTAAAAAAAAAAGTGACAGAGATAAGGGATGTGTCAGTGAGAACCATGGGACAGTAGATATTAAATCAGACTATCAGGAGAAAATCCAGGCTGCAGAGTCCCTGAAATCAACAGGTCTCCCTACCCGACATCACCTGCCCCGGTACCGGCATCCCCTCTAGCACCCCCTGCAACGGGGAGATGGTGTCCCACCCGCCTTCTCATCCCCCAGGCCTCCTTGATGCCAGCACAGAGAAGCGCTCAGTAATGTGTGACCAAATGAAGGAATGAATGGAGTGAATATTTGGGGGAGTGAAGAAATAAATAGCGTAAGAAACAAAAAATTCTATTTCTAAGGCTCCCTGTGGGATTGATCCCCACGGTCCCTAAAAGGAATCAGTATTGCTGGGGAAAGAACAATGAAAGAGAAGCAAAGGAGAGAGGACTTGCCATCCCCTCCCTCTGGTTCTTACTCCATGAAGCATGGGCCCACCCATCCTCTCCTCCCCTCTCACAGGCCCGAGGGGCCGCTGTTACTACCCCCGAGTCCAGACGAAGGGACAGGGCCCAGAGACGGAGCCATCTGCTGAAGGATACACCCTGAGAGAAGAAAGGAGACAAAGCTAGGACCTGGCCACCACACAGGTCCCAACCGAAAACTTTAGGACACAGGGAGGAAAATCACTGGGGAACAGAGGAAACTATGTCTCCTTCCAACTGGCCCATGGTTACAATGACCCACTGGGGGGACAAGGTATTATATTCCCTGGATTCTCTTTTCGCACAGTCCCTAGAGGCCTCCCAAGCAGGGAGGAGGGACGAGTCAGTCTGCACAAGAGGACAGACCTTGCCCAAGTTAGTTCTCCCTCCCCACCGGGCATCCCGGGGACCTGGCCTGGTTCTCCTCCCACATCTGCACTGTTCCCTCTCTGCCTCTCACCACTGTTCCTTTGCCCACACCAGCTTCTGAGCCAGCCTTACACAGGCACCTGCCCTGAATCATTGCATTTGTCTCAAAATTTTTTTTGATATTAATGTCACTCGGCTCTAATGAGTCCAGCCCACTTGGTCCCAGCTGGAGCCTCGGATGTCTGCTGATTAATTGGGGCTGAGCTCTTGGAGGGAGGTGCGGGGAGGGAGCAGGGAGACAGAGCTAGGGCAAGGGGAAGGGAGAGAAACAAAGTTGTTTCCAGAGGAGAAATAGGTTTCCTCTGCTCACCAGTGATTTTTCTGCCCTGGGTCCTTAGATCTTCAGCTGGTCGTGGGGGAGAAACTAGAAGGCCACTGCCTCCTCGGCCACTTACTGTTCCCAGTTCAGGTGGCGTGAGACACACGGACACTGCTCGGGGGGCAGAGTGGTGGGCTGGAGGAGCGCACGGTCAGGAATTGCAAGACCTGGTTTCTGTCTCCTCCCAGAGCTGTCAGGTATTGCCTGGGGCAAGTCATTGGCCTCCCTGGGCCTAATTTTCCTTGCCTGTAAAATGGGGACAGAAATCCCATTAAAGCACAGAGTTTAAAGCTCTCAGGCCTCCCATTCTCGTGCCTTCATTTATGTGCTGTGTGGCCTTGGGCCATTCAACCTCATCTGCAGAATGCAGAGTTAATGACACCTAGGAAGCTGCAGTGAGGATCGAATGAGCTAATGAGGATGCCGTCTCGGGGGGCCTCCAGCAGGATCGGGGCTCAGTGAGTGGCAGCTACTATCACCACGTCCAGCAACAACTAATTAAGCAAAGTCTGTGACTACACTTGGTGGAATATTACACAGCTGCCAAAAAAGAGACACAGAAGATGTTGTGGCCCAGGAAATGCCATGTTAAAATGCCTCTGCACTACACCTTTTTGAGGAAATCTTATCTCCACTTTACAGAAGGGAAACCAAGTCTCAGAGAAGGGGCTCCATCTGTCCCAGGTCACAGCGTAAGTAAACAGCCGAGCTGGGAACTGGACACAAGGAAGACCTGCCTCCAACTGCAGACCCTTTGTCACAGTTCCTGCACATCAAAATTTTTAAAGTGATTTATCGAGGTCATGAGTCTGCAGGCATTTCATTCTGGTTTCTGTCCATGAGATCCTGATGTTTTCGTACTGTAGATAATCATTTTTTAAGGCAGATAATAACCTCTGCCCTGTGCTTATCACCTGGCTGATGTGCAGATCAAAGGAGCTAATGGCTGTGTGAGGGGCTTTGAAACAGCAAAGGGCTGGGCCAGCATGGTAAATGGTCAGCAGCATTACAGGGCCTGGGTGGCTTGGCTTAACATCATACAGCCAGTCACTCAACAAGCATGCACTGAGTCTGAAGGGACATGTTCTAGACTTAGAAGAGACAGGAGTGAACAAAAGACATGATGCCACTGCTTTTTTGGAGCTGATATCTCTGTGGAGGAAACAGACAATAAGCAAACAGACACAAGTGCAACGGAGGAAAGTAAAGCAGTAAGGACGTGGCAGAGTGAGGTCCTTTTGTCTCGGTGTCATCGAAAGCTTCTCAGTAAGGTGACATTGGAGGCTGAGATTTAAACAAAACAAGGAGGCAAATCATGATATCCAAAGAAAAAGCTTTCCAGACCAAGAAAACAGTGAATGTAAAGGCCCGAGGGCTGAAATATACCTTTGATGTTTAAGAAACAGCAAGGCCAGTGCAGCTGGGGCAATGAGGGGAGAGCGACCCGAAGAGGAGTAGGGGTGCCCTGGGGCAGGACGTGATGTAGGGCTTTGCAGGCCTTTGGAAGAACATCTGAATTTATACCGTCCAACTCAAAGGATCTAGTTGATCATTCTCTTGTTTGTTGTATTATTTGCATTTCCTTTACTTTCCTACAGTTTCCCATTTCTGACTGGATGAAACCAGACTCACTGGCACGGCACTCAAGGCCTTTCAGTCCTGGCCCCACATGACTTTCCAGCCTCCACTCTCTTCTCTGCCACTTCCTCCCTTTTCAGCATCTGCATCCATCACACCTCTATGCCTTTGCTCAAGCAGTTCCCTCTTCCTGGCTTCACTCAGCCTAACACTTGACAGATATTTGGTGCCAGGCCCTATGGCAGGTGCTGGGGAGAAGTGGGGACCAAAGCTGTCTGTCCCTGCTCTTCTCGTGTCTAACAGAGAAGACAAACGTTAACCAGGACAGTGTGGGGACATGAGTTTGTAATTTCCATGGGCTGTGGGGCGCCTACCCACTCTGGGGTGGGAGGCAGTCAGCAAGAGCCACAAATGAGCTGGAGTCAGCCCGGGCAGAGGTGGGGAAGGACACTGGCACGGCCGCCACCAGCCCCACCCTGTAGCCACCAGCACAGGAGAAGCCTGCAAGAGGGGAGGAGAAGAGGCTGGTCTCACGCAACCCTGGCGGCCTGCTCAGGACCTTAGACCGAGGCCTGTGCAGAGCTTGGCTGCCAGGGAAGCAGCCCCAACTCCCGAGCTGGCACGTCCTCCATGCCCAGCTAACTCCCAGGCACCTGGGCCAGGCCAGAAGCAGAGCTCAGCAAACAGGCAGTGCCCACCGGGCTCGGCGCTGGGTAAACAGGACTCTGCCCCACACCTGCACCCTCCACTCAGCCCACAGCTGCACAGGAATAAATATTTGTCTACAGCTCTGTCTTGCCTAATGAGCGTTTGGGCAGCTGCCAGGCAGGCGTGTCCCAAAGGGAGCCGGCAGGAAGGGGGTAGCCCCGGGGACTCTAGGGCCTCATTCCCTGGGTCCCCGGGATAGAGGACCCAGACCTGGAAGACCCATAACCAAGGCATCTCATTTCAGTAGGATTTCAGGAGGTCTAATGCCAGGAAGCCAAGGACAGAAAGTGACCCTGAGAAGGCAGCGCCCCTCCACCCGGCCACAGGGCAGCAGCCATGCCCTCCACCCTTCTCGGTTTCTCCTCCTCCCCCTCCTTCTAAATACAACAAATACATGCTAGGAATACACTGATTCTATATTAGGTAGTTGGAGAAGGGAACTGGAAAATCACCACACCTCCCCTTTGTGCCTTCTGAGTATTCTCACCTCATGTATTATTATTAGGTATTCAGATGAGTAAACAAAACTGTAATGTAATATATGTTCATAATTTTAAAAACCAAATTGTAAAGAGTTAATAAATTGAAAATAAAAGTCCCTGGCCCTCTAATCCTGTTTTCCCACTGAACTTCATCTTAACTTTGGAAAGCTTTCATTTTTGTTCAACACGAATAGCCTCATGTCCTACATGCTGTTCCCTCTCCCGATATGGTAGACCCTGGACACCCTCCCACACCCGCACACCCAGGGCCACCTCGTTCTTAGCGGCTGAAATTGATTCCAAAGTTTGAACGTATTATGACTCACTTAGTCCCCTTTTGATGGGCATTTGTTTCCAGTGTTTTGCTCTTACAAATAATACTGTACTGAACAGTTTTTACTTACATCTCTGCATATCTGTTGTGAATTTATCTGTAGAATAAATTTCAAGCAGGTGGCCAAGTGGCTTGTGCATTTTCACACTTAACAGATATTGCCAAATTACCCTCCACAAGGGGTGTACGCTGTCTCACCCATCTACCACCAGCTCACGAAAGTGTCTATTTCCCCATCCTCAGATATCAGGCCGTCTTTAGCTCTTTCACAAACTGGTGGGTGAAAAACAGTATCTCATTTCTATTTGTATTTCCTAACGATTGGTGAGACTGGACATCTCTCAGGTTTGCGTTTGTCATTTATATTTCTTTTTCTGGGAACTGCCTCTATATGTTTTTGTAGGGGTGTTCTTTGTTTCATTTCATCAACGTTTCATCACCTACTCTGTGGTGGATATTGTGTTCAACAAACCATTTTGAAACTTAGGATAAAGTATGTTCATACCTGGGCAAGTGCAGGAAGCCATAAAGAGTTCCTATGCGGGACATTCATAGGATGGAAGAGAGCCACTAAGCCATGAACTTTGTGTGACTTGAAGCACCTGGTTACAAATGCACTGGACCTCCATTTCCTTATAAGTAAAATAGAAAAATACAGTAATTCCTGCCCATTGGTGAAAAAAAGCACAAAACAGTTTGTATAAGTCAGTAATTTCAGGTGCAAATGACATAAAATTGATCAAAATTGGCATCAACAAAAAAAGGAAATTTACTGGCTCCTGTGACTGAAAGCTTAGGCTTCGAAGGCATGGCTGGATCCAGATGCTCAAACAACATCATCAAGCATTATCTGTCTCCATCTTTCAGCTCTGCTTTCCTCTGTGTTAGCTTCATTCTCAACCCAGATGTACTAAGATGGCCCTCAGCAGCTCAAGACTTCTAGTGTGTTTCTTCAATAGCCCATGAAGAGTGACCGTTTTCTAGCAGCTACAGCAAAAATCTAGGGATTAGTTTTAATTAGTCCAGACTGGGTCATATGTCCAACATCAAGCTAATCATTGAGGCCTGAGTAATAGATTACATAGATTAGCCAGGCCTGGAGGTGACAGATAAGGAGTCCTGCATGAAGTATGTGGCCTGAGGATGAGGATAGGAAAATTTAACTGCCATTACTAAAGGAAGAGGCAGGCTAAAATTACAGATGTGCCTACACTGGATTCTAGCTCTGCCTCATCTGTCTGACCCCTGACAAGTCACTGCTCCTCCCTGGCCCTCGATTTCCTCACCTATAAGATTCAGGCATAAACCCAATTACTGATTTTGTTATCTTTTAGAGCAGCAGAACTTTTTACTTTTCAGCAAACAATACATGGAACCCAATATAGAAGAGATAAGAGCTATGTTTTATTGTAGATTTTATTTGTTTAATTTGATACTAGTAAGATAGAACCAGATTTGCTGTAATAACAAATAACCCCCAGTATCTCATTGGCTCAATACACAAAGGTTTGTTTCTTGTTTGTGTTATAATTCAATGCAGGTCAGGGAACTCTTCCTGGCAGATCTCAGCTCTCCCAGTCAGTGACCTACTATTCCATCTTGTGATTCTGCAGTGATAAAGCCCTGGCCTTTGTAGAAGAGAAAAAAGAGCATACCCCACTTCTGCCCACATCCCAGTGGCCTCAGCATCTGGTCACATGCCTCAATTCAAATGCAAGGGACTCTGGAACTTTGCAGTCTTCCTCTGATAGGAAAAGACTCAAATTTGGTACCTCTGCCACAAACTCTGTAACATTTGCTTGTTATAAGGTCAATCACTTAGAACGATGGGGTTGTTTTAGTGGATCAATAAGAATAGGAAATCAGATATTATGGATGACGGATGCAGTCATGTTTCAACCTCAAAACTGACTTTTAAAGCCCTATCCTTTTTAAAATTGTAAATATCAAGAAAATCCCAGGTTGCAAGGAATAGTGGTATTTAAAGTTTGCTTTTCAATTTCAGTATTCTCTTTAATTACACAAATAGATAGGAGAAGCTTTAGTGTGAAGCCTACACATAACTGAGTTAACAGACAGCATAAGAAATGGTGCTGGCTGCCTCTGAAATGTTAATACTTAGCATGGAACATAGCTGAGGGTTCTTGTTGCATTTATTGTGGTGTTTAAATAAACATATATCTTAATATAATGTTTGTGGAGATCTCTGCTTCAGCATTGGTCATTCTGCCAGGTGACCTCTGAGCTTTCTACCAAGCAGAATCCTGCCGGGTGTTCTCAGACAAGATACTTTTACCTCATTAAGCCTTGGTTTTCTCCTCTGTCATAGAGATAGCTTAGCAAACTCAAGGGACTTGACCAAAGAAATAAAAATCAAAAAAAACAAGAGGACAGACCACTATACCATGTAGAGGCCTGTGACTCGGTTGGTTGCCTATAATTTAACAACCCGCAAAGAGCACTAGGTTGAAACATATGAAACTCCTGTGTTAAGAGATCAAAAACAGCCAAACATAAGCAATGTTGCCTGTAATATAATTTATGATATAATACATTACAAACTAATATATGAAAACTGGTAAGACATGGTCCTTTTCTAACCCATAGACACATTTTATTTTAAAAACACTTAAAATTTGAGATGTTTCATATGAAAACCAGATCTCTGGTTTCTCTCTAGGAAAAAAGTGCCTCTAGGAGAAAACATGGGATAAAATCTTTCTGATCATGGGTTAGACAAAGATTTATTATATATAACACTAAAAGAATGACTCTTCAAAGAAAAAGTTGATAAATTGGATGTTACAAAAATTAAGTCATTTCTGCTCTTTAAAAGATGCTGTTAAGAGAATAAAAAGACCACATACTTGGGAGAACATGATTGCAAATCATATATCTGACTTAGAACAATTTGTTCCAGACCTCAAGTCTTTAAAGCCACAGAATCTATGATTCCATTTATATGAAATATCTAGAATTGGCAAATCTGAAAAAAAGGCAGATACAGAAAGTAGATTAGTGGTTGCCTGGAGAAGGGGGAGCTTGTGGGTAATAGCTACAGGGTATGAGGTTTCTTTTTGAGGTGATGAAAATATTTTAAAGTTGACTGTAGCAGTTGTTGCACAGATCTTTTAATACACTAATAATCATTCAGTTTATACTTTAGTGAATTTATGGTATGCAAATTATATTTCAATAAAGCTGTTACCAAAATAAGGAATCCTCAAAACTCAATTATGAGAAAATTAAAAAAAAATTAATGGGCAAAATATTTGAATAGACACTTCACCAAAGAAGGTACACAGATGGTTAATAAGCACATGAAAAGATGCATAGCATAATCAGTCATTAGGAAATGCAAATTAAAACTGTAATGAAATACTGCTACACATCTATTTGAGCGGCCTTTTAAAAAATATTGGCAATACCAAGTGCTGACGAAGACAGTAAGTAACTCGAACTCTGAGGCATTGCTGGGGGGAATGCAAAATCAGCTACTATGGTACATCTATTCAAAGGGCCACTACTCAGAACTAAAAGAAATGAATAATACATACACATGTAATTTAAATGTATTTCGCTAAGTTAAAGAAGCCAGACTCAAAAGGCTACATGTTAGGGTTATATTTATATGACATTCTTGCAAAGATAAATAATAGGGACAGGAAACAGATCAGTAATCTCCAGGCATTAAAGATAGGAGAAAGGGTTGCCTACAAAGGGCATGGAGAAATTTGAGGGGCGATAGAACTATTCTATATTTCGATTGTGGTGGTGGTTGCACAACTATATATTTTTGTCAAAACTCACTAAATTATACACTAAAAAGGGTGAATTATGTAAATTATGTATGTATATTACTACTGTGTAAATTATGCTTCAATAAAAAAAGAAAAAGGAAGTTTTACCAACACTAAACACACATTCCTGCAAAGCCACAATCAACAACCTTTAGGCAGAGTATCACTGTCTAGCTCCCCCTAGTCCCTACCAAGTCAGGTAGACTCATTCATCTTCCTGAACCCTGGAGAAAGGAATTTGTTACCTCTGTTTATCCTGCAGAATAGGTATAAAATAGAAGAGTATATACAGCTGCCATAAAGTGGTGATTTCCTGGCTAGGAGACCCTCTATAGAAAGTGTTTCCAGAATATCTTACCTCATCTCTGCTTTTTAGCCACATGGAAAACTCCTACTCATCCTTCAAGACCCCATGCAAATGTCCCCTCCTCACTGAAGTCTTATGCAGACCTCCTCTCTTCTGGGCAAAGCCAGTTACACCTCTTCTTTGTTCCTAGAGCCCCTGGGTGGCACTATCTCATGGCATTCATCAGACTCTGTTTGGATTAGCCATGTCCTATTGTCCTCCCTCACCACGCAGGGAGTTCTTCTGTGTCCATATTGCCTAACATAGAGTGGGTAATGATGTGTGTATGACTAATGAGTTGGCTGACAGGAAAAAATGTTCAAGCAAAGCCACAAGGGATGAGTAGAGTAAACCCAGAGGAGGATTAGAAAATAATTTGAAACCAGACTGAAGAGAGCTTTGAATGCCAATTTACAGATTTCAGACTTTACCCTAAGGACTAAAAAGAGTTCTTCAACTTACCTCACACATGGCAAGTCACTTTTTCCCCCT
Organism: Phataginus tricuspis; assembly: GCA_029783875.1. Classification (NCBI taxonomy): domain Eukaryota; kingdom Metazoa; phylum Chordata; class Mammalia; order Pholidota; family Manidae; genus Phataginus; species Phataginus tricuspis. The sequence goes on along the minus strand of JAQQAC010011087.1, from coordinate 1,268,695 downwards.
TTGTCTATAAGATTCTCCCTCCTGATAGCCATGGGACACTCCCCTTCATTCAAGTCTCTGTTTAAATGGTCATCAGAGGTGCTTCTCTGGCCACCCCATATAAAATAGCAGAGCCCCTCTGTGGGTAAAATTGTGGTATTTCCAGAGTATCTCACCTGGCTTTAGTACATCTGCATATCAATAGGCATTCAGAGGTGGAAAGAAGTCTGGCTTTAGTGCATTTGCATCATTCCCTCAGGGGTGGAGAGAAGTTCATCTCCATATCAGTGGGTAATTACCTGGGCAAGGAGGGGCTTATCAGTACCTGAGAGAGGAGGGGTTGGGCCAGTTTTGCTTCTGCTGGAGCAGGAAAGAGAGAAGGCCCCGGACTGCAGTTTGTAAGCAACAAACGGATTTTAAACTTTATTTCTCCCTTTGACTGATTTCAGTTTTTAGAGGTATTTTGCCCTGGGATTTGCACCCCCACCCACAGCACACCTGTCCCCTGGCCTCACCATGTCTTCCTCCAGTGCACCTAGCACTAGCACCACCTCACATATATCTGTTTGCTCACTGTCTTCATGGATCAGTGGCAGCTGGGACACTGTTTTGTTCACCGCTGTGTCCTCAGTGCCCATGACAGTATCTGAGTCAAAGGTGGGGCTCAATAAAATATTTGTTGAATAAATGAATCCTAATTTTACAAATGAGGACATGAGTTCTCACAGCTAGCAAGTGGGAAAGCTGGGATACAGTCCCAGAAGTTTTCTCAGTTTGACTTAAAAGGATGTTCTTTTAACGTGGGGATGAGAGTACAAGCTTTGGAGTCAGAAAGGTGTCAGCTTAAATTAGTGGCCCCTTACCCTGAGAAAGGGACAGAAGTGCAAACACAGAACAGTTTGCAGATGACTTCAAGGAGCTCAGGGACACTCTTTGGTGCCTTCCCCAGGCTTCCTGGCTTGTGTCTCTGGCTGATTCCATTCAGCCCTCTAACCTTAGTCACTGCTCTAAAGTGGGGGTAGACAAGGAGACTGGCCGTGCAGGATGGGTGGAAGATCTGACAAGACCAGTTATTCAAATATCACCCGTTCCCATTCCCTCATCTCCCTGCCACTCTGTGGGCAAGGGAGCACACAGACTCGTGGGACCTAGGTCCCAGGCCAGCTCGTACGACTCTCAGACCCTCATTTTCTATGAGCCTTGGTCACCCCACCAGGAAAATGGGATCATTGCTCATTTAAACAGAATGGATCAAATTCAACAGTGAAAGCCCTCAGGAAATGCTAAAACCCTGGAAACATGTCCCAAGACATACTTTCCCAGTGCCTCAAATTGCTTTAGTGTTTCAATTTCAGCTGCAAAAAGCACTCTGCAGACCCAGGCCTAAGAAGTTGAAGGATAATGTGGGTCAAATCCCATTACGACAAATCCTATTAAAGGGCCACTTTCCCACAAAGAAGGTGTCTCCCGCCACGGGATTACGGCCATGCTGACTCGCCTTTGTCTGCTGTTGGCCGAGCACAGAGCCCGGCACACTGTAGGACTTCCATTACCAAAAACTCCTTTGCCTGCAATCAACAACTTGTTTGGTTCACGTGATTTCTGTTTTAATTAGATGCCAACATGTAAAAACTGAGAGAAGTCACAAACAAATTGAAGTTTTTGGCTTTTCGTGGAAAATTAGAAGATTTACATCCTGAGGTCAAGTTCCCACATGTGGAGACAGTCCGCTGGGAATGAACAATGGCTGACCCTTGTCCTGTTCAATGGCACCTGTCGTGTGTTCTGCAGCCCCACAGTCCCCACAGTTCCTATCCTTACATTGCATCTAGGTCCATCTTCAGCCTGGAATAAACAGGCATGTGAGTCAGGTTCCCTATTTGCCCCGGGATTTCCTCTCCCCAGACTTACACCTCCACCCACAGCACTCCTGTCCCCTGACCTCACCAGAAGGGGCAGAAAGCCCCTTCACTGGCACCATCTTCCTTAGCCAGAAGAAAGTTTTGGTTTTATTATCACATACCTCAGATGGAAAAACTGAGGATCCAATGGGCAAAGAAACCCATCTAAGACCACAAAGCTAGTAAGAGAGAGAACTGACACTTAATCCTAAATTCCTATTAACTGAGGAGAGATTGAAACCTCTAACAAATGGCCTCCACTTACCAGAAACAATGGCCAGAGCAATTACATTCTGGTATGAAGACTCTGTGTCAACAGACCTGGTTTCACATCTGGACTCTGCCATGTGCAACTATGGGACTTCACTTCATCTATTTTGACATCTCAAAAATGGAGCCTAAAGTACCTTCTTCACAGGGTTATTTGTTAATCCCTTCATAAATCTTGGTCATTAAATCTAGAAAATGCCACCCAGACCCAAGAACAAAATGAGAGTCAACATGGGGTTTTGGTTTGCTTTGGTTGTGAACAGGGTCTCTGAGAAGCTACAGAAGGAAAGGCAGCTTTCTCAAAACCATCTGAGCCAGCTGGTCACATGTGAACATAAGCCCTAAAGCAGTTGGGTATTCACAGTATCCCATCTGATCACAATAGTGTGATGGGCGAGGGGTCATTCTCTCCAACGTACACCTGTGGCAAAAACTGGTTCACTTTCCCCAACCTTTTCTTCTTCCTCGTGGTCACACAGCTAGGCTACACCTCCCTGGCGGCTGTGTGGCCCAGGGACTGAGCACTGACCAGAGGAAAGTGGGCAGAACTGATGCATGTCACTTCCAGGACTGCCCATAAAGCCCCCCCTGTGCTCTCATCCACATTCTTCCTCCGCTGTGGCCAGACGCAGACAAGCATCTTGGAGGTCAAGCTTTGAAAATGGTGGTTGGGAGAGTCACAGTATGGCAGGAACCTGAGTCCCTGAATCACCAATTAAAGAGAAATGCCCACCAAACAGAAATATCTGCTTTGAACAAAACATAAGCTTCTATTTTATTTGGGCCATTATATACTTGGGGATACTTGTTATAGAAGCCAGTAAACACACCACCCATGTTTCTGCTATGAATGAAGAACCTCAGAGAGCAATGACTGCCCTTCTGTGTTGGTCACTAGGGATGCCCTAGCAAAGTGCCACTGGGTGGTTTAAACAACACAAATCAATTTCCTTACAATTCCGGGGGCTACAGTCTGAGATCAAGGTGTTGACGGGTTTGCTTCCTTCTAACTTTACCTGACTTACATTTTTAAAGGCCCTGTCTCCAAATACAGTCCTATTCTGAGGTGTTGGGAGTTAGGGCTTCAACATAAGAATTTTGGGAGGCCTCAGTTCAGCCTATAGCAATCTCCAAACGGAATTTTGGATACTGTCTAAGACACTTCATTAGGACTCTCCATGGCTCACTTACTGTGGAATTTTAGGAAAGAAGAGGCCTCAGATGCAGAAACTAGCCTTCCAGTCATGTGAAGAGCTACTTACTCTCTAACCCTGTTAGACAAAAATACATTGACTTCTTACTTTTGTCAGACTTTTGTGTAAGTGTCTGGCCACCAGGACTCAGTTCCTCTGAATTACACTAACTTTTGACTTACTAAAACATCTAATTGCTAAAAACAGCAGGACTGGGTGTGGGGGTAGATAGAAGGCCTTGGGGACCAGTACTGGCTGTGGGATCAAGTAGATATAAAGTCCAATCCTGACATCACCCCCAACTACCAGCTGCGTGACCTCTGTGGGCTTCAGAGTCTTCATCTGCACAGGGAAATAATAATATTATTGGTCAGAACTCTAGTTGTAAGTGACAAAATCCCAAGCTAACAAGTTGAGCAAAGATGAATTTCTGGTCTGACACTGCGGGTTGAGCATGTGTGTATTCCTCTGCTCCCTCCACAAATGCCCTAGAGTGACAAAGAGGGCTTTAAGGGGGATTCAGTCACAATGACTAAGAGAATAGGAAAGGAGATAACAACAAACTTATGGGCACAGACCTGAGGAAACAGAAAGGTAGGCCGGTTGTGGGGAAAGCCCATAAGCTGGCCAGTTGACACCATAAATCTCCAGAAAGGCTCAAGAACTGAAGGTACCGAGCATCTGTGCTCTCCCACCTTGCCTACTAGCCCTGAAGCTACAGAGTGGTGGACACCCACAAGCCTTTCTCTAATCTCAGGTCTACTTCCAACTTTCTAACTGAAGCTTCAGCCTCTAGCTGGGCATCAGTGAGCCAGCCAAGCTGCCCACAGTAGAGGCCAGCCCACTGTTGTAGCCTTTCATTTTCCCTTCTTTGCAGCACGCACTCTATACAGTTTCTCAAAGAGTGCACTAAAGCAGCCAGCATTTTCTGGGCTTCCTGCCACTCACCCCACAGGATACCCCTTCCCACGGAGGTCCATGGTCGACTTGGAATTTCCGCCATGGGAACCTCTTTCCCAATGCCCATTTCTTTGGTGTCCTGGCTGGCTCACCAATTACTGGTTAACAAACAGGCCCCTGCACACACAGGATAGGGAGAAACCAAAGAAAGAGGCGAGCCACTCCAGACTGGGAGGTGGCAGGTTCAATAAGCAAGAGAACTTACAAGGCTTGTCTTGGGCATCACAAGACGAGGAGATCTCCTCACTTGCCTGCCAGCAGCTTAACGGTTTATACAGAAGCCTTAACTGGGCCCAGGCGCAGATGCCAACAGCGCACTGTTCTCTCAAGGCTGTGTCCCACCGGGGGATGGTCTAAGCACAGGGAAGGGAGTAAGGAGGCCCCAACTGCCCAGGTCCAATTCCTAGGCCAACTGGTGGTCTGTCCTCTCAATTGCTTCCCCCAACAGCCAGTTCATATGACAAGGTAGGGAAGAATCCGTGGAACAAGCTGTTGAGCCGACCAGAGCCAGGACTCCAACAGCACCAAGAATCACTCGTCAGCAGAGGAGATGTACAGCTCCCAGATCTGGAGGGGCCATAGGGAGGGTGGGCTTCCGGGAAGAGCCAAGCCACTAGCTAGACCCCTCTTTGCTCACCTTTCCTCTTCCCAAGATGGATGCTCACTGGGTAGATCCAGGCTTCCTCGTGCTCACCCAACAGGAAAGAGAACTAAAAGTCCTTAATTCACTCTGACTGGACCAGCTTTAGTACTACCCATCTCTGGCAATTTCTGCAGTGGGCGAATGGAATGTGCTGAGTGGCCTAGCCTAGGCCAAGTCATCCCCTCTGGAATCAGGGGACTGGTGGAGTCAGTGTTTCCAGGGCCACAGAGCTCTCTAAACAGAAATCAGGGCTTTGGGAAGGGGGAAAGGGAAATGTCATTAGAACGTTCTATTTTCCTTGGCTTCGATCTGTATGTCTAATTCTTTCAAGTCAGTGCCTCCAGGGGGTAAAGACTGTGAGAGGATAGCTGTGCCATGCTAAGGAAATAAACAGGGTTGTCAGCTCCACTTAAAAAAAGCCCTAGGAAAGGATGTGACTGGCCTTTCACCTGTTCCTGCCCCACCCATTCCCTGTGGCATGGCCAGGACCAAACACCCACCGCCAGCTCAGAGCACGCGCTAGGTTTGCAGCTCCTGCTTGGGTGGACGAAATAACAGGCATCCTCTCAGTGATATCCACAGGCAGGGTTGTTGTGAGAATGCATGGAGTTTCCTTTTCTCTTTGGCATCCAGTGTCTTCAATACCTTTTTCTTTTCCAACCCATCACCCTCACCCTGTCTTCCAGCTCCAGATCTGCCAAGCTGAAGAACAGGTCCTGGGGCAAAAAACCCTCGGGTAAGTTCTGTCTCAGCCGGCTCTGGTTCCCCATGCACGTCTCTCACATTTACAATGAACCAATCATGCACAAGCTTGAGTGAACCACCACAGCCCTGAGACTCAGAATCTTCACCTGTCCAGTGGAGTTAGTCATAGACCCTAACCTCGGGAAGTCATTGTCATACGAACTGAGCTGATGCATGTGACAGGGGTTCTGACCATACAATAGGCACTAAACAAATGCTAACTGCTATGTTCCGTTCCATTCCATACATTAAAAAAAACAGTTAAAAGGGCATGTCGCTAAAAATAAATTGTCCAAGATCATTTCAAAGCCTCCCCTCTGGCCAGGCAACAACCACAGTACCTTCTTCCCAGGAAGCACCTGTCCCTTGGTGTCACCCCCCAGTGCCCACACCTACAACTCTGCATGCCCAGGCTGAGCCCCTCCACCCTCGTTTCTCAGGACTCGGATCTCTGCATTCGCCTCCTACCACCTCCCTCCCCACCCTGCAGTCATCTGTGCTGCCCACCCTGGCAAGCTGTCTCCCTAACACCTCACCTACTCACAGCGTCATTATTTTATTTCCCCACCTTTCTCACTCAGGGAAAGGTGGGAGCAGGAGTAACCACGCAAAGCAGGAGACACTGGGGGACGGCTGGGCCTAGGCCTGCCCCCAGCCCCACACCCTCCACCCACAGCTCCCACAAGCCCACGTCTGCCTCCCCACCCCTCTCCCATCACTCCCACAGCGAGCAACTCTCCAGTCCCCACCTCTTTCCTCTCCCTTACAGTTCCCAAGATTGCTCATAAAGCCAGGCCAAGTTCCAGACCCCCAGGTGGGCAGCCCCGGCAAGAAGCCAACTCTCCTTTCTGGCAGAAAGCATCTGCTAGGAGACATACTCCCTGCTCTGAAGTGGGGTGTGGGGAGAGGCAGGAGGAAGAGAATTCACAGAGATCCTAACCCTCTCCAGGCTCACCAGCCCTGTGGCCTTGGAACCATCACCTACTTATCTCCCATCCCCCAACGAATGCTTTATAAAGTACTGACACTTACTTCGTGTGCTTACATTTCCCTCCTGGGAACTGCAAGTGCACCACAGTGATTGGGGATGTGGCCTCATGCCTTTTAGACTATGTGACTTTGGACATGCCCCTTCACCTCTCTGAGGCTCTGCTCCCTTACCTGTGACATGGGGACGCCTTGGGGAGTAGAGCAATCACAGGATGATGGGAACAGACTTTGTCAAGCTGTTGCTAGTTAGAGGAAGGTTTCTTCTAAGGTGGGTTTTGAAAGAAAAACAATGGAAAAGAAGGGTAGTGGACACTTCTGCTTCCAGCAACATGCAATAATGGAACAGATTTAACCTCCCATCTGACACAGCCAAAAAACAGAAAAAATACGAAACAGTTTTCAAGATAATGGGCATAACGCAATAAAGGACAGAGATTCATGTGAGAGAACAAATGAAGTGGGCCCTGCGACTGCCCTGCCTCCCTGCCCGGGGAGAGAAGCAGGCCAGGCTACTGGAAGCAGGAAGTGAGGCAGAGGCCAGCCAACAACTTCAGCTGTGGACACAGAGCTGAGCGGTGGGAGAGGCTGGATGCCTACAGTATATGGTGTAGAATGTGGACAGGAGAGAGCTCACAGGAGAGCTCTGAAGGTCTCTAGAACCTTGGGCACAGCCCTGAGCAGTGCACACGAGTGTGTGAGGAAACCACCCACGGCCAGGGAGAGAATCCTCAGAGAGAATGGCAGACAACGGCTGGCTGGTTCTCACGCGGGGCAGGAACTGGGCTGTCCCACCACCCAAAATCTAAAGCCTCTGCTTCCCAGCTTGGGTAGAACACACAGTCTTGCCTACTAATGAGGAATATTAACCCTTTCCTGCACACACTCTGGTCCTAGATAGTAAATCTTGAAAGCAAGACACAAAAAATCAACTATTTTCAAGTTATTTAGCTGCTTTGCAAAGTAAAGCTCAAGAATATTTGTAGAAATATTAAAATAGCCAGAAACCAACAAGGTAAAATTCACAATGTTTGACATCCAATAAGAGATTAATAGGCATGAAAAGAGTAGGAAAATATGATCCATAATGAGGAGAAAAAACAATCAAAATCAACCTAGAAATGACACAGAGGTTAGAATTACCAAAGAAGGACATTAAAAGCTACTATATTTTAATATAACACTATATTTTATAATATTCAATATTTTGTTATATTGTATTATCTAACATACATTTAACATAATAACATTATACTTAAATGCTATATTTTTTAAGTATTCCATATTTTTAAAAAGTTAACTATAGCCATGGAAAAAACATTTCTTTTAAAAAACCCTACATTTTAGAGATGAAAATTACAGTGTCCGATGACAAACATACTGATAGGATTAACATCAGATTAGTCACTGAAGAAGCAAATAGTGATTTTAAAGACACATCAATAGAAACTGTCCAAAATGAAATACACAGAGGAAAAAATGACTTTAAATAGTGAAAAGAGTATTAGTAAATTATGAAACAATTTCAAGTGGTCTAATATAATGCAATTGGAGTTCCTGAAGAAGAGGGAAGTGAAAAGAAAAATATTTGAAGAAATGACATCCAAAATGTTCTAAATTGGATGAAAATGAAATAAACCCACAGATTTAAGGAGCTCAACTCCAAGGACAAGAAACATTGAGAAACTACACCAGGATACATAATAAAATTGCTCAAAACTAGGAAATCAGAAAATCTGAAAACAGAAAAAAAGGCATTTCACATATACAAAAACAAAGATAAGGATAACAGATTTCTCATCAGAAAAAATTCAAAAAGATAAGACAATGGAGCAACAAAAGGAAAAAAATGGAAACCCAGAGATAACTTGTTATTGAGTCAGAATACTCAAAACTGTTAACAGGTCAGTTCTCTCCAAACTGATCCGTACAGTCAACACAACCCACATCAAAATATTAGGAAACTTTTTGCACAAATTGGCAAGCTAATCTCAAAATTCATAGGGTAATGCCAAAGAGCTAGACTTGCCCCCCTTGGCCACACACACACACACATTTTCTCTCTCTCTCTCTCTGTAAAAGAACAAAGTTGGAGGGCTAAGACCACTTGATTTCAAGAATGTCATTCAAAACCCACCCCATAGGCCCCATTTCTACTGTCAACACCTTGGTTCAGGCCAGGAAGTCAAGTCTCCTAGGGCTGTTAGAACAGGCTTTAAACACGGCTGTACTCCCATTCTCTCCCCCTACCCAACTGCCAAGGATATCTTCCTAAAATGCCCACTGCTCTGAGTCACTTCCTTGCTAAAACTCTGCAATGGTTCCAAATGCCCACAGGTGACACCCTGGCCCTGAGTACGGTATTCAAGTGACGTCCTCTCTTGACTATTAGCCATCCTGTTCACTTGGCGAAGGAGTCAACAAACAGAATAAAATTCCTCTCCCTCCCAAGCCCACCAGGCATCTTCATGCCTTTGCCTCTGTGGCTCCCTCAGCCTACAAGCTTCTTTCCCATCTTCCCCACTGGAAATTTCTACCCAAAAGGCAGCTTTATTTTCACCCTCAGAAATGAGCCTTCTCAGAAAATAATAGGCAGAATTTCAAATCCCCTTTTGTGTAAAGCCAGAGCCCTTCATACACACTTTAGAGTCAGCTTTCTGTGTGTCTCCCTCCACGATACATGAAAGCTTGAGGAGTAAGGATTGTTAATTCTCTCTACCCCTTTCACCAGCTCAGGACTTGGGACCTTACGAACACATTGCTGGCTGGATGAACGGATAAAGAGATAAGCAAACTATAGGTGGATGGGTGGAGATAGAAGTGAATTGATAAAAAGATGAGCAGATAATTCATGGATGGATAGATGGATGGAAAGATCACAAGCACTTCAAGTGGGAAAGATTGTTTCTTAATCCAACTTGTTTTCACAGGGCCTAAATAGACGTCACAATATGTGGCTGAAGGAGTGAGTGAATGATTGATGCTGATGCCAAGTTATTGCGGGAAAAGTTTTAGACTAAGATTCAGAAGACCTGATCTCTAGCTCTATTGTATCCTCAAATTATCTACATGAACATCTTCAATTTACTCTTCCATAAAATGGATAGACTGGACTAAATTATTTCTAAAGCCTTTTCCACACACTCTTGTGTTCCTTGCTTTGAAGTTGCCCAAATCTAAGATAAGGCTATGAGATGGGAGGAGGGGAGGGCCACATCTGAGCAAATGTGTGTTTATTTACAACTTGTCCTAATGCAGAGCTGATCCCGGATCCCTGCCAGCAATGGGGGAGAAGAGCTAACACGCTCCAGATGAGATTCTGTTCAGACTGTCTGGCTGAAAGCCTTGTGGTGGAAATGAAAGACAGGCTGATAGTAGAGCCTGAGGGATAATTAAGAGTGAGCATGAACCTCTGTGAGGACGCACCCACTCCAACTTGAAAGGAAGGAAGGACGGGCCAGGTCACACAAAGCTTCCCAGGGCCCTTGGCTACTGGCCAAATGCACCCTTTATCCAGAAGAATGGTTGTTTGTTCGCAGAGCATGTGGTCTGTCCTGCCAGGGTAGCACCTGAACTCCGAGAGTGCTCTGGAGTAATGATTGCTCTGAGAACACATCTATCATTAGTCACAGACCCATGTGTGCCAGGCACTGTCTATACATCACCTTATCACATCTCCCGACCCAGAAAGGCAGGAATGACGCTCTTCCCTTCATGGAGGAAAAAAAGATGGCCAGTAAGAGGCCGATTAAGGATTTGAACCCAGGGGACTTTGGCTGCCTGTCTGTGGATAGGTGCCCTGATACTGGCCAGGTAACAGTCCAGAGACTTAAGACTTCATGCCACACCAAACTTCAGTGACATTCCCTTCCAATGTGCTTTTAACCCTACGGTGCTGGATGGGGACGCTGAGACTCAGACTGACAGGTGAAGTGACCCAGCCATAGTCACACAACTAATAAATGGTGGAGCTGGGATTCCATCCCCAGAAACTGGAGTCTTAACTGGTAGAGTATTCTGTTCCCACTTGGTAGCTGGAGTGGACACTTGTGGATTTTGCCTAGACATCCATTCTACCTACCTCCTGTAGACAGCACCTGAATTTTCTTGGGGTTTCATAACCACACCCCACCAGCCATTACCTCAGTCCACGTGATCTGAGCAGAATTGATATGCCCTGCCCTCTCCCTACCTCAGGTAGGGTGGACAGATGACCTCCCTGGCCACAGTGAATGCATGTGACCAAAGATGTCCAATGAGACTCAATCCCATGAAACTATAGAAAACTGTTAAGAAAAAGGCACTCTCTTTCTACTGGGATTTCTGAGCTGGTAAGAGGGAAGCCAGGGGCTGCTGGGGGCCACCTGTGACACCAGAAAGATAGCCTGCCAGAGAGGGAAGCCAACGCAGAGAAAAGCAGGGACAAGAAATGGAGAGAGACAATTTCCTAAGGACATATTTTGAGACTCTGGACCGTCACACCTGAATATATCCAGGTATGGGAGCCAGTAAATTCTCTTTCTACTTAAATAGTCAGAGTCAAGGTCTCTTATATAATATACCTGGGAGGTTCCAAGTCAATACAGCCCTTTCATCACAATGAATTGTCATCACTTGTGTCTTTGGCTGTTGACCCATTAGACCCAGGTCACTTGAGGGCAGGGACTGAGTCAAAGCCACCACTGTCTCAGTGTATGACTCCAACCATGTCTGATGAATATTTGTTGAATGAATAAAAATCCAACTTGACCCAATGATCTTTGCAAAGTTGGAGGCATTGTGGGCCCAAGAAGCCTGAATACTCTGGCCCAGCCCACTCTTCCCTCCTTCACCTCCACCCACCTTTCATGGTATAATTCAAAGGCTGTCTTCTCTGAAACTAGCCCATAGCCCTATCCCACTCCAAAAGGGCTCTCACCCACATCAGGACCTCTGTGGACTGTTTCTGCCTTGTACAGTAATTAGCACCCATGCCTAACCTCTTCTACCAGACTGAGAAGTCTTAAGGACAGGGTTTGAAATGAAGTCATTTATGTATCAAGCTAGCACCTGGCACCCTCCAGAGCTCAGAACATATTTTCTGAATCCAAGGGCTCATATCATTCAATAAACATTCATCAACCCCTAGTATATGTCAGGCACTGAGAATATAGAGATGAATACAGCCTGAGGGTTAGAAACAATGGTGATAATAAGAGCTAACATTTACTGAGTTATTCTTTGTGCTGGGCGATGATCTAAGCACTTAACATGCATTAACTCACTTACCCTTCAGTGCAAACTAGTGAGGTAGCTGCTCTCATTATCCCCCATTTTATCCCCAAAGGAGGAAACTAAGACTCAAATGTCAAAGAATTTGCCCAAGGTCACAGACATGGTAAGTGGCAGAGCCAGTATTTGAACCCAGGCGATCTGGTTCCAAATCCATGCTCTTAACTGAGCCACTGTGCTTGAGATCATGAGCACTTAATAGGCCCTTTTGTCATAATAGCCTCCTTCCTAATGTCTACATACCCCACTTCTGGAAAGAGCCGAGCTCAAAGCAGAATTGATCATACCTGTATTGCTGGATTCTCGAGTGAGACATGCTGGCTTGCATTGCTAACAGCACCATTCTTTGGCCTTATGTATCCAACTGTAACCTCTCCAAGTCTCCATTTCTTTAGGATTAATAATACATCATGGGTAGTAATTAGGGTTAAAAGAGCAAATATGTGAAAATCCCTTAGCACAGGGCCTCACTGATACAACACAATCAGTAAAAGAAGGCTGCTGTCATTGGTACCTTTTATTATTCTTCTGGAATAAAGCACGTCATCAAAGTACAGGGCTTGGCACAAGGTACACCGTCCAATATTATAAATTTGCTCCCAGTTTTTTTCCTTTCCTCTCCATAGTCTATGACCTTCAAAGAGCAACTGCACTTCTCTGAAATGATTCAACCAGCACTGTTTACCAGGCCCCTCGAAAGCCTTGCTCCCAGCCAGCCTTCAAAATGTATTAAGAATCTGGAATTCCCTTTATTTCTCCACCCACAGGATCAAAGGGTGCAGGCGAGCGGGGGAGGATTGCAAGATGGAACCGGCCCTGCGTTTTGAACGGGCAAAAGAGCAACTGTGGTTCATCCTAGGCTGTCGAGCTGCAGGGTGCAGGCCCCCATGTTCCACTCTGCCTGCGCCCTTGAGAGGTAAACAGCCACCAGAAAGCAGGATGCTTCGGCCATGGCTAATCCCAGGCCACAAGACAAGCAGGAACTCAGAGGTGCCCTGCGATGCAAAGTGTTTTCCAAAAACGTCAGCAAATACACAGAGCAAGGAGGGAGGGCACAGCTCAATGCAAACACACAGGCTTCCTAACAGGAATAAAGGCTGAATGCACAGATCAGGACCAGCCTTTGCCTGCGCTGCCTTCCTTGGGCGGCCTTGGTTCTACTGCCCTCCAGTGGCAAGAGAGGGACCAGCAGGCAGGTTTTAACAAAATTCCAAGTGCTCGAAGGTTAAACTGTGCCAGTGAGGGAGGATCAAGGGGCTTGCAACCTCAGAGAAACCAGAACCCCTCCTCTCCATCCCTCAGCCACTGGCCTCGTTCAGCCACTCCTTCATGTTCCCCTTGGACTTCTGCAACAGTCTCCTCACTAGTATTAATAAAAATAATAAACAGCCCCCTGAAAGCTGACTGCAGGCACTGTGCTAAGTGCTTACACACATTATCTCATTGAACTCTTACAATATCCTTTGGGAGTGGTAGTATGCCATTTACACATGAGGAAAGGGGCCTCACACAGGTTAGCGTACTCAGCCAAGGCCATATGGCTGCTATTGTGGATAATCTAAAGTTCAAACTCAGCAGCACCCTGGGCCGGGCCTCAGTGCCTGACTGCTCACCAGGAATCTGTCAGATCTTCCAGTTCTCATACTCACAACCCGACTGTAGGAGCTAAAATTCTGAGGGTGGGTCTATCAATGTGCCTTAACAGGCCCTCCGGGGCACTCAGAGGAGCCCTAACTTGAGAAACTCTGCCTAAACTCTCCCTGAATTATCAAGACTCCACACCTGCCCCAGATGGTCTTCCTAAAACACAACTCTCAGGTGCTTGAAGTCCTTAAAACCCCACTGACAGGCCTTAGGTCTAACTCCCTGGAACAACAGTAAGCCTCCTTCAAGCTGGCCTGAATCTCTCTTGCCCCACTCCTGTCACCCCTCCCTTAAATCCAGGGAAGCAGCAGGTAGAAAGGAAGACAACATAACTGATTGAGCACCTCAGCTGTGTGCAACCTCTCCTCTAGTACCGAGCATATAGGATGATACTTACTCCTTGCCTGTGGGAAAATCAAACTGCCTGGAATGGGGAAGCTGAAGCTCCGAGAAGTGATGAGACATGCTGCAGGGAAGACTTCCATCCTGTGGCCAGGATCCTCACCTGGCTCTAACCTACTTGATGATGTAATTGCTCTACTGCGTAGGCTAATGATTCCACATCCACTGGCAATGAGCCACTATTGTCTGTGTTGCTATATGGAGTTCCACCAAGCACTCTGCCCAGAGGCAGAGATGGAGACAGACTGTAGACTTACTGGATGCAGATGTGATTCTAGCACTTAACCTGCCACCATGACAATAAAGCTTGGTATAAAGCCTTTTACCTGCAAAGTTCCAGTGTCATTACTCGGTCTCACTGAACCCAGAGTTAACTTGCCCAGAGATGAAATCCCCCTCTGGTGAGACACATACCTATGTTAATACACCAGCAAACAGCAAAGCCAAGATAACCTAGGACTATCTGACACTATAGCCCAAGCAGCTTCCAAGCCAGGTGGGGCTAAACTGATTAGGAAACCAGGTCTGGGGCACCACACTGCAGGCTCTTGTGTCTGAATGGGTAGAGGCTTCCTATACAGGTTCTACTCTATCTAATGAAGCGACCAGGCCAAGGTCCACTGATTCTACCCAAAGAGCCTTCATGGGCTAATCGGTCTTGACCTCCTTCTCTGTCGCCCTAATAATAGTGAGTCAGGAGCTTGGAGAGGCCAAAGTCCTGAGAGTCTCTCCCAGGGGAGAAAAGGGTTAGATCATGACAGGCAAGGCAGAAGGTTCCAAAAGCTTAGGTGGGTACTCTAGCCTGAACACAAGGACTATTAAAAAAAGGAAAGCTTGGGAGAGGATTAAAGATGGCGGCATGAGAAGTGAGACAGAGGCTGCCTCCTAAAACCGCATATAATGAATACGACTACTCTTGAAAGAGCAACAGGAAAGAGGACTGCGCCACACTGCGTACATCTGGAGAACAGAGCAGACCTCACAGAACAGGTTAATGTACCATAGCTGTGGCCCGGCAGGACCCAAGCTCTGCCCCCACCCCAGCTCACCCACAGGAGGAAGAAAAACGGAGCAGAGAGGGAGTGGGGGCCTGGGACTGCTGAATACCTAATTCTGGAGATCTGCTCTGGGAGCACAAACCTACATTTCATGGTGCTTGCATGGTACTCTTGTGAGTAGGGGGTTGGAAAGGTAAGACAGGCAGAATTCCTGGAGAGACTGAGATTCCAGCTGCTTGTGGAAAGCAGGGATCCATATCCGGCTATTCTGGGACAAAAGAAAGGCGGGACAAAAGAAAGTCTCTGAGAGACTTCCTAACAGCAAGAGGGCTGCTAAAGGGGCAAGCGTTGCACAGAGCTTACTACTCAGGAGAAAGAACAGGTAGACAAAATTGTCCAGGTGCACTCTGCCCAGCAGGTTGGGAGCTTTCACATTCTTCAGGTACTCCAGCTCCCTGGCTGGCTACACAACTCCAAGGACCCCCTCCATGATCTCCCACTCAGCCCTACCTGGCTTGCAAACCAACAAACCCTACCTTGGTGTTAGGCCACCCAGAGGGAAGATCTGTCTACAGCAACTAAAGATGCAAAGCATAGAGGCTCGTACCTATGTGCTCGGCCCACTGGTACAGGCAGTGGAGTCATGCATAGCAGCCAGGAGGCGGGAAACAGCTCTTTCCTCCCCCAGGTACCAATACCACTCCCCTGCGACCCACGACATTGCTTCAAGGGCTGAGCAGCTCCAGAGAGTAGAGCTTCTGGGCACTAGAGGGCACCATATACAAATCTGAAATGCCAAAGGAACCTGGTAGAAAGTAAAATTATTAATACAATGCCTGAGAAAGATTTAAATGACATCAACCGCATGAATCTTCCTGAAAGGGAGTTCAAAATAAAAATCATTAAAATGCTCATGGAGGTACGGAAAGATATTCAAGAACTCAGGAATGAATTCCTGTCGGAGATCCAATAGTTGAAGAGCACAATGGAGAGAATTAAAAGCAGATTAGATACAGTGGAGGAGACAATAAATGAAATAGAAACTAGAGAAGAGGAATACAAAGAGGCTGAGGCACAGAGAGAAAAAAAGATCTCTAAGAATGAAGGAATATTGAGAGAACTGTGTGACCAATACAAATGGAACAATATTCACATTATAGGGGTACCAGAAGAAGAAGAGAGAGGAAAAGGGATAGAAAGTGTCTTTGAGGAGGTAATTGCTGAAAACTTCCCCAATCTGGGGAAGGAGATAGTCTCTCAGGCCATGG